>JZKD02S1432294.1:0-11070 GCA_000966675.3 Picea glauca
ATGACATTGACGCATCTATTGGATAATTTTTCTTTGCAAATGGCATATATCATACAAAATGTGCAAGTCTTCCTAGAAAAGAAGACGAGCAATGATTAATAGAGCATGCACCAAAAGGATATATGCCCCCTAGTTACGAGAGAATGAGGACTTTTGTATGAGTTGTCGAGATGGTCTATATTGAGGCAAGATTGCATGATATTAAAGGTAGACAGAAGAATTTCAAGATTATTGTATCGAGGGGTTCGATGCATATTAATCATCAACCCCTCATTCATATATTTGTTTCAACAAGGGGTAATGTTTTTAAAAGATCATGAAAATGATGAGAAGGAAAAGGATGTTGCATATTTGATGGACCTTTACAAAACTACAATCGAAGTGGTGGGAAGGAACTATGCTAAAAACAGTAACATATAGTGCTATCAACGATATACTAGTAGAGGGACTGATTAAGGATGGCTATCAAACATTTTTTGAAATCCTTGTCATGTTCATTATGTCAACGTCAACCTTCTACTTTAAGACATTAAAAGCATTGCATGGGTTGGGAATACTTCAAATGAAACAAAAGTGATTTAGAGCTTCATTAATAATGATTCCGCATCCATTGCAATGTATAGGAAATATTCTGTGCTAGAGAATTTTTTCGCGTTTAGAGACTAGAGTTGCTCCCTTTATTATGTCACACGTCCCTTTTAATAGTGCACCAGTTGCTTAAAGAAATGGTGGTTACCATTGAGTGGAAGAGGTGCAGTCCAAGACTCATGATGTTACAAAACATTTAGGACATTATCATTAATCCTCATCTAATGAGTTTTGGAGGAGGGTGGAGGATCCAATGACCACAACTAATTCTATTATTTGACAATGACCAACCATGCTTTGGGGATGTTTAAGAGGGGATGGTCTAGACGATGGATAAGTAAGGGACCCTATATGATGAACATTCTAAAATTGACTTGAATACAATTAGAGAAGGATGAGATCTTCATTTAAAGAGAGGTTGAAGATGCCCCACACCCCCATTTATTTAGCAACATATCTCCAAAGGGTTTATAGGAAGCCAAATGCAAAGGTCATTCAAACTTGGAACAACCTTATCAACAAGTGTTACGACCATGATGATCACATGATCATACTAATTGAGTTGGGGAAATATTTAATAATAGCATATTTTTTATTACATTACAAGCCTCATCAATGAGCAAGGACTAAGAAACAAAATAGGTTTGTAAAAATTTTTTTTGTTGTTAGCGCTAGGGTTGCCACGCTAGGGTTTCTACTACCAAGCCTTGGATCCTGATCCTGGAGGGGGTCTCCCTCCCTCTCTAAACGTTGAAGCTTTGGCCTTCAATGCACTGATCTCTACTCTTGGGAAAGCCTCGAAATCATAGCCTTCTGAGTTCGTTAAGAAACTTCACAATATTACAAAGGTTCCTCTTTCGACCTCTACTCCAGGCATATGGCTCTTGCCCCAGCTAAACATGGTTTGATAGGCCAATTTACATGAATTTGGCCCTCTCCCGGATCAATGGCTACTTGGGTCCAGAGGAATTGGCATGTTTTAATTAAGGGTAAACTAACTCACTACTTTTGCAATAGGGGTTTCTATGCCTTCTTGTTTGAAGCAAAAGAAGATCGAGATCTCATATTCAGAAACAAACTGTACTTCTTCCACACCAAAGGAACCTCTGATTTCAATCATAAACTTGATGTTCCTTATGTGGTCCCAATCTAGGTTCGCCTTCCGCATCTACCTCTTCAATGTTGGAACAAAGACTTGCTGTGAAGATTGGAAATTCTCTGAGGCACTACATTAACAAATCTGAGCCCAAGGATGGAATGTTCGCTTGCGACAGGATTTGTGTGGAGGTAGACCAAGAGAAAGGACTTCCATAAGCAATCCTTTTAACTCTCGATAATTGGAAGCATATCCATCCTCTAGACTATGAGCAATTTCCCTTCAAATGTAAAATCTGTCACAAATACGAGCACTTTGTGAAAGACTACAAGAAAAACCTTCATCCCTCCCAACCTACTCCAAAAAAAGGAAGAACAATGGCAGCTGGTCAAAAGAAAGATGAGCTCCAAACAATTGGTCACTGCAACAGTGTTAAAATCAACCCATCATCCTCAAGTTCTTCGACCCCTTCTACATCAAATCAAGTGACTCCTCAAATTCAATTCCTTGAGATATTATCCAAATCAGTCATATCAGATCAGAACCAAGAAAGTTCAACGCAATCCCCAGGCCACCATAAGGACAATTTTTAAGTTATCCGACCTACAAGTTTGAAGGCGTCTCCCAGGAAGATCCAATTTATTTTTCTAAAGTGATAGCACACTCAATCACAACCCCCATCTCAAGATTCCCTCCTAAGTCACCCATTCATTTTGAAGCTCAAGCGATCTCACCCCTATTAGTCAATGAAGATATTCTTTCAAATAGATAGGAAATTATCAATCATATCCTAGACAAACCACAATTACCATCAAGTATCTCAACTCGGGAAAAAAGCACATCAACCATTAGAAGAATAAGATAAAAGAGAAGGATGAAGAAGAAGAGAGACATTCAAAGAGGGCAAGCAAGAAGCCATCTAAAGAAAAAAGGGAAGAAACGTCAAATAAAGAAAAAATCTTGGGTATTCAGACAACAATAGAAAAATAGTTGGGGGCTAGAACTCGAAGCGCAAAGAATCCTACAGCCAATGTTCCATTGCAGGGTGGAAGTCACAAACCCTCTCCTGAATAATGAATATAGTCTCTTGGAATTGTAGAGGTCCGGGTAGTCAGTTGATAGAAGAAGCCATGAGAGATCTAATAAAATCTGAAAAACCAACTATCCTCCTCCTCTAGGAGACCAAGTTAGCGTCATTGAAAATGTTGAGAATAGGTAAAATGCATTGGAAAAGAACTGAAGGAACAAAATAACTTCTAGAGGGGCTTCAGGAGGCATTTGCACCATTTGGGACAGCTCATTTATCCATTTGGAATTTTCATACCAAACTCAACATTGGGTCTTAATATGTATCACACATCAACAATCAGGTAACATTAACCATCTTTGATCACAAACCAATTGCTTTGCAAGTCCTTGAGACCCCAAACTTTGGGCCACTCCCCTTCAAATTGAATCAACTATGGCTCCAAGATCCCACGGCCATGGAAATAATCTCAAAAGAATGGAGCAAATGGGTAGTCAAGTCTCTTGTCTCAGTGTTGTAAATCTCGGCAATATATCAAATTTATCGGATATATCGTCGAGTTAAACCCCTGTCCGATATATCAGATTTAAAGTATCGCCATATTTCTGATACTTTGAAAGTATCACGATACTTTCTGAATATATCACGAGTCGACCCAAAATATCGCCCTGCTACTAAAAATCACGAAAAAAGTGCATCGGAAATGAGTTTTAAGGCCGCGGGTGGGGTTTTTTTACTTCATTGTTCGATTGCAAGAGTGTGAGAGAGCTAGAGGTGTGAGAGAACATTATGCATCTGTCCAAGAAGGAGAAAGCCAAGGATCGTGTTGCCATTAGCGGAGCTCGTGGAGTGGGGATTTAAACCATCAAGATTTCCAGGTATGTATAAAACGTTTTTCTTTCATTTGTTTGTTTTTCTAGACTTAGGCTAGGGTTTGCAATGTGCCTCTTCTTATTGTTTTTGAATGTAAGATTCAATCATTCCACATTCATCTAGCTCTCATTATTTAAGCTTTGCATTATCATGTGTTTATTTTGGTTTTTTTTGTGCCATAGGTTTAAGATTTTCACCTAAACAAAATGTCGAAGCCATTGGATCCAATGTGGGTGTAAGGTAAACCAGTAGAACTTCCCAATAGACAAATATTGACATGCAATATTTGCGGCAAAAAACTTTATGGAGGAATTATCCACTTGAAATACCACCTAGCCAAAATCGATGGGTTTGATGTGGATGCTTGTGACAAAACTAACCCAGAAATTATGTGTATTACAAACCAATCAATCATTGAGATGGCTAATAAGAGGTGTATGAAGGAGGCTCGTAAAATGAACTTGTAGGTAGAAACATTGGAATAAGTGCCTCTGGGGGGGACCACAATCCCACTCCTCAGCCACAGGGCCCTCAACTTCTACAGTTCGCTCATCAACCTCACCTTTCTTTGTGCTGAGGTCAACACCTAGGGGGCAACCTTCTATTCGATCATTGATTAAAACAAAAGAGAAAGAGGAGGCCGACAAGCTTGTGGCCAAATGTTTTCTTTGGAGTGATATACCTTTTAACATTGCCAAGAACCCCTTCTACCATTCCATGTTTGAAGTTGTTGCTATTGTTGGCCCGAGGTATAGGGGCCCTTCCTATCATGATTTGAGAGGGTGTCTCCTTCAAGGGGAAAAGGTCGATTGCAAACAAATATTAGCTCAGCTCAGGGAAACATAAAAGACCACCAGATGCACCATGATGTCAGATGGGTGGACTAATAGAAAGGCAGGTCAATTCTAAACTTCTTGGTTAATTGTCCCAAGGGGGCAATGTTTATCAAAAATGTTGATGCAAGTGCATATGCAAAAGATGCACAATTATTATGTGAGTTGTTGGATGGTTTTATCCGAGAGATAGGCCTGCAATATGTTGTCCAAGTCATCACGGACAATGCTGCTAATTATGTTGTTGTTGGGAGAATGTTTATGAAAAGGTATCCAACCTTGTACTGGAGTCCTTGTGTGGCCCATTGCATTGATTTGATGCTAGAGGACATGGGCAAACTTCCTTGGATCAAGGAAATCATTGATTCAACTCGAAGTGTGACAAAATATATATATAATCACACATTTGTTCTTTAACTCATGAGACGGTTCACATGGAACAGAGAGTTGGTGCATCCCGCAATCACACATTTCGCCACTAGCTTCATTTCTCTTCAGTCGCTCCTCAAGAGTATGTTGGAGTTACAGAGAATGTTTCTTTCTAATGAGTGGGTTGCTTGTGTCTATAGCACCAAACAAGATGGGCAATCCATAGCCCAAGTTATGGGATGTGACCAGAGATTCCAGAGTGGAGTAGGTGAGGTATGTACCATTAGTGAACCTTTGGTAAAGGTTCTTCGATGGGTTGATGGTGAGAAGCCTGCAATGGGCTACTTGTATGAGGCCATGGATAGGACCAAGGAAGTTATCTACCGGTACTATGATGACAAGGGGGAGAAAGGACTCACCAAGAGAGCTCAGATACGAGGTATGATTGATGAGCGATGGAATAAAACTCTCCATCATCCCATTCATGCAGCAGGGCTCTACTCAACCCTGTGTTCGCTTATGCTTGTGGATTTAATTTTGATGGTGAGGTCATTGATGGTTTTCTCCAGTGTGTTCAGAGGATGGTGTTGACTCCAGCTGAACGCAGAGATTTCTAGACAAAATGAGATATATAGGATTGCATCCAGGATTTTGGGCTATGATATGGTTGTTCAAGATAAGACCACAAGGATGCCAGGTAAGCTTCAATTTCAAATTTTGTTTATTCCTTTCTATAATATTATATTTGATATTTATTACTTGATGGAAATATAATTCGTTGTCTTCCTTTCATTTTATCCATTGGAGATGTCTAGTGGAAACACTATGGTGGAAAGCTCCCAAAGCTGCAGAAACTT
Source organism: Picea glauca (assembly GCA_000966675.3). Taxonomy (NCBI): domain Eukaryota; kingdom Viridiplantae; phylum Streptophyta; class Pinopsida; order Pinales; family Pinaceae; genus Picea; species Picea glauca. Next base: position 5,644 of record JZKD02S1432294.1, read on the forward strand.
GTCGTTCGAGTGCTTAGTCAAACTTGCAGTTCTTCAAGGTGTGAGTGCAATTGGAGTGTCTTTGAAAATATACACTCCAAGAAGCGCAACAGGTTCGAAATGTTCAAAAATGCAACAATCAAAATTCAAATTGTTTATATTTTTTTTAATTTGAAATTTTAATTTACTACAATTTACCATCACTAACTATGGCCCTTAATGTTCATACAAATTAGGTACCCTGCACCTTAATAACTTGGTATATGTTTATTACAATCTAACGTTGTGGGTGAAGCAACTTGACAAAGAACCCGACATAGAGGCCATTTCATTGATGTCATTGACACCATTGGTTAGTGGAGGGTGGAGATGGAGGAGGCACCCGAGTGGTTGAAGGAGGAGGAGCATGCAGATGATTTGGGGGAGGAGGTGGCAGCGGAGGAGGAGGGGGAGGAGGAGGAGGATATTGGTCTTCCGGTGCAGCCAATGTCGCCACCACTTCCATAGAGAGTCAGACCTGCAGTTGGACTTGGGTCCGTTGGGACTAGGAGGAGGCAACTCACTTTGCCTTCCACCTCATCCCCATCATCTTCCACCTCGGTTGGAGCATCTGGAGCAGTTGGAGCTTCCACTCCAAGCTCATCTAGAGTACCTCCACGACCACCTACTGCTTCCAGAGGAAGAGTGGTGCCCTTTACCCATAAAAGGGGTAGAAAGAATCGATGATTTGGATTCCTATGATCTATCATTTTCATTTTATTATGTACTATTTAGTATCTAGATGCCTCATGATGATTCATCTCATGAGATACATTTATTTTGATCATTTGATGTGATTTTTGTAGATTTTTGAGGAACTAGAAGGCTAGCCAACATGTCTGCCTTTGACCTCTTGTTGGGCTCTAAGTTTACTCAATCAAATCTGTCCTTGCTGCTGTTTTAGGACAGCAAACAGGTCTGAAATTTTCTGACAAGAATTCTGCCTTCAAACTGATGGTTATATGCTCTTTAAAGATGCCCTTGCAAGTGTTTCAGTCACTGAATGTTAACACATGCAAACCTTAAAACATATAGCACTCCTCTGGGATCTTTACAAACTCCTACTGTTGATTTAAACACTAAGCATACATGAAATTTGAACACAAGTATTTTTGGTCAACATAACCCTGGATAAAACCCCCCCGGGGAAAACCAATTTAGAATGGAAGTGTATATATGTGATGTCTCAAGCATGGAAAACAAAAAGTAAACAAATACAATGGAACTTGTACAAGTAACAAGCTCCTCTCAAGCTTTTCTAGAAGGTTCCTAGAAGAATGAGCTCAAAAAAGTGCACCCCCTTTCCTTTGTTGCCTCTTCCACTAAACTGATGCGCCCTTGATCCTCCCTTGGTTGTTTGAGAAACCCTTGCATGCAAATCTTTGTCTGTATGTTGTCCCAAACCTCCACCAATCAGATCTGCAAAATCTCAAGAACTACTAGTGCATGCTAAGCTTGCGCCCTCCACCAAGCAAGAACCCTCACCGCAAAATAAACAGGCCCCAAGACTCCTTGCGCCCTCCACCAAGCAAGAACCCTCACCGCAAAATAAACAGGCCCCAAGACTCCTTGCGCCCTCCATGAAAGTTGGCGCCCAAGCTCTCCTCTCCCAATGCGTCCATTCTCATTCTCTTGCTCCTCTCCAAACTCTCCAAGTGAAGAAATGAGTGAATGAGCCTCCATTTGCCCTATGCGCCCCTCTTAAGCAATCCATAAGGAAACCTAAAAGATGAATGGCTAGGATCACTCCAAGCCATCTCTAATCCATGGTTGAGATCTCTCCAAAAGAATCTCAACTTAAAACCCACTTTGGGTTAAGTTTCCATAGTTCACTTTATGTCCCTCAATTCACCCACAAAGTGAATTAATAGTCACTTTTGCCTCAAGTGACAAATTTCACCCTTTTGACTTAGGAAAATGTCAAAGTGAAATTAGACAAAGTATAAGAGACAATGGGTCAAATATTTCCCTCTTGTGGTTAGAGACCCACAACCACAAGGGGAAACTCAACAATTTTGTATCATCCTATAAGGAACATGTTTCAGAATTTTCAGTTTAGTAACAATATGTGACCACTTGACATCTTATGCATCTTATTTATTAGTTGTATTTTCATATTTATGTAGCAATGTGTCTATTTGATGTTTTTATTGCTTTAGATGTTTAAAAATTTGAAAAAAACCGAGTATTTTTGTGTTTTTTTGAGGTCTTACTACATTTTCCAAGATATTCCGATGTTTTCCACCGATGTCACCGAGAAGTTACATTCCAGACCCTCGTCGATACTTTCCCCAAGACGAGATTTACAGCATTGTCTTGTCTATACTTGGGAGAAAAAACTCAAATCTGTGAAACTAGCCCTCAAGGAGTGGGCCAAGCTCGCATACATCTCCCTTGATAAAGAAAAATCCCAAATCAAATCACAATTGGAAGCTCTTCATGAGGGAATGGAGGTGGAGGACGTCACTAGCCAGCTTCATAAAAAAGAAAGTATCTTATGCCACAAACTACATAAAGCTTTCAGATCTGAGGAAGAAATGTGGTGCCTCAAATCCTGAAGCTTGTGGCTGAAATCTGGGAATGGAGGTGGAGGACGTCACTAGCCAGCTTCATAAAGAAGAAAGTATCTTATGCCACAAACTACATAAAGCTTTCAGATCTGAGGAAGAAATGTGGTGCCTCAAATCCTGAAGCTTGTGGCTGAAATCTGGGAATAGGAATACCTCCTTTTTTCACAAGCAAGCCAAAGCCAGAAAGAAGAAAAGCAATGTTAAAGAAATCTCTTAAGAAGATGGTTCAAAGTTAAGTGATTTTCTAGCAATCAAAGAGGCAGCCAAAAATCATTTTGACTCTGTATTCTAAACAGGAGGGGGGCAACTCTAACTCCTCTTTTGTAATGCTAGAGAATATTCCCCCTCTTATTTCTGATGGGGAGAATGCAGAGCTGAATAAAGTAATTGAGGAAGTTAAAATTATCAATGCCATTTGGGGCTTAGCCCCTAGCAAAGCTCCAGGGTCTAACAATTTCCCCATCCACTTGTATTGGGTTTGTTGGGATATTATAAGAATGGATTTAAAGCACATGCTCCAATTTGTTTAGAAATCCCACTGATTTTATGAATCTGATCAAATAAAATTTAAGAAATGGGTTTGGATCTTTCAATTGCAAAACAGATAAGAAATTTATATCAATGTTTTAAAACTCAGACTCGGACTTCAACTCGATCACCTATCAACTCGAACTCGGATTGACTCAAACCGATCTGATTTGAATGCTCGGTTTACAAAAAATTACATAAAATAATTAAATTTTAATGAAAAAAATTATTTTAAAGATTCCAAACCATTATAGACAAAATATGCAAAATTTGCTCATCTATACACCATGTAAGGGTGAATATATCAAAATGACACCAAGTGCAATAAATATCAGCAAAAAGATTTATATTTATATCAGACCAGCAAGCTGGTAATGGTAATCCATCGGAATTTTGACTCAGGTTGTGTCCATGTCCGGGGCTTTTCCTACAGATTATAGATTCCATATTCCTACCTTCAGAATTACAGAACTTCCCAGATTCGGAAATAGAAGTTCCATGCCAAACAAAAACATTTGAAGCAGAGTGGGAACCTGGTTTTGTGCCCAGATCACTTTACAGGTTTTAACCCTAGATTTATCATCATAAAAAGCTATTAATAAATAAACAGAGCAGACATTAGACCATACAGTAAACCGGCACTCCATGCAGGCTGCAGTAGATAAGAGCTGTAATAACAATTTTCTAGGGTTTAGTGCTTAGGTTTTTTCATTTTTTTATTAAAAAAAAATCATTTACTTGAGTCTGCGTGGAGGGGTCCTGCATCTACTCGGTCAAGTAGGGCCGATTTGGTACCGAACCGGCCAAGTCATGCTTTGACTCAATTGGTTCAGTACCAAACCGATCCACCGAGTCAGCCCAGGCATCTATCAACTAGATCCGAGTTGACTCTGGTACAAAACCAGTCAAGTCATGCTTTGACTTGACTGGTTTGGTACCAAACCGGCCCACCGAGTCAGGTCACAAACCAAGTCGACCCGGGCATCTATCAACTTGGACCAAGTTTTAAAACACTGACCTATATCTATTTCAGATGATATAAGATAGAACTCTTATAAACACAAAATAGGTCTAAATATATATATATATATATAGACTCATTCATACATGAATATGGATAGATCTTACCATTATATTCTATATATAGATAATTTGTATATCTATTCATATCCATATACATATATACATATAAGATATACAATGGCAGCACAAACTCATCCTTCCCTGCTCTAATTCCTAAAGAAGAAAAACATCCTCCTCCTCCGAATTTCGTCCAATCTCACTGTGTAACTCTCCTATAAAATCTTAACAAAAATCATGGCAAATAGGTTGAAGAGAATTCTTCCCAAAATTTTCTCCAACAACCAAGGCGGATTCACGTAGAAATGTGAGAAAGTGACAATTTAATAATGGTCCAGGAAGCAATCCACTCAAGCAGGGAGAACAAGGACAAAGAAGTGATCATCAAAATCGATATGGCCAATGTGTTTGACCGAGTAAGGCATTCTTTCTTGTTTGATGTGCTATCTAAATTTGGTTTTACTCCTCATATTCAATGATTTCTGCTAGAATTAGTAATCCATGGACTACACCTTTAGTAAATGGGAGGCCCACCTCTTTTTTCAAAATTAGCAAAGGATTGAGTCATGGTTGTCCCGTTTCTCCTTATTGTATATTATTATGGTTGAAGCTTTAAGCAAGGAATTGGGATCAGAACGGGTCGTGCAAAAACTTACCGAGAATTAAATTAGTTAGAGTTGTCAAAACCAAGAATCACTCACAATTCACCAATGACACCCTTGGTGGTGCTTCAACTATCATTGTTGAGCACTTTAAATGTGTATTGGACCAATTTCTCAATGTTTCAGGTGGTAAGGTTAATAATGGCAAAAGACAAATCTACGGATGGACTCTCAACTCCTTCATGCAATATCCATAATTCTATTGTTCCCTTACCAAGAGTCCCGGACCTCCTTCAAGTACTTGGGGATGCCAATATCTTTGAGCAATCCTATAGCGAAGTCTTGGCAAAGTATCATCAGCAAAATCAAGTCCAAATTCCAACAATGGGGATCTCAATGGTTGAATCCAGTAGGAGAGTGGTTCTCATTAAATCAGTACTTTCATCTCTCTCAATCTTTCAATGTTCTGCTCTGCTAGCTCTAGTGGGAATTACGTAGAAGGTTTCTCAAGAAATCTGGAAATTCCTATGGCAGGAGGAATATCAAACTTCAAAAAGTTTCACTTAGTCAACTGGAACATGGCGAGATCTCCCAAGGACAGAGGAGGATTGGGTATCAAAGATCCCTCA
>JZKD02S1432305.1:0-11070 GCA_000966675.3 Picea glauca
ATCATACAGATTAGTATATGGATACCAAAACACTACACTATACACAATATATGTATATTGTTTAACATACAACCTATTATATGGATACTATAATATGTATGACTTTAGCATAAACTATATACCTATCGTTTAACATACAGACTATTACATGTTACCATAGCACTAACACTATTCCCAACGATATACCTATCATTTAACCTATAGACTAACATGTGAATACCCTAACGTCGTATGCCCTTTTTATAGTGTAGCGAATATAAACCATGACCAGAAGGTTTGTAACCCTACCTGACTAGTGACATGACTCAACAATAAATTGGTTCAAAACTATTTTTAATGGTGGACGATAGGTTGGGTCTGCAGGCATTTACTCCTGGTTGTTTCATTAATGGAGAGGTTTGTCTCGTCCTTCCAAACTTGACACTTAGGAGATATTTCCCAACGTGGGCTCGCCACCTCCTTGAATTCACATGACACAACATAGGGTGTACCGACAACTATTAATCCTCTTTGTGAGGCCTTCGAGGTCACATTCATTCATTGTTTTCCCCCTTTGGTCCTGTAACATGAAACTTACCTCTGCGTTGTATGTGAAATCGACCTCTGCGTTGTATGTGAAATTGACCTCTGTGTTGTAAATAACATTCGCCCCTACTCTGTATATGGCCGACGACATGGGAAGCTTGGCCCTGGTGAATTATGGAAGGATGCAATGTACATCTAGTTCTTCTATGCGCAAGGTAAGTAAAAGATTATGTTGCTTCTACTCTTTGTATATCGTGAATGAAATCTTTGTTTTGGTGCATTGTAGAAATACAGATAGATTTCATGAATAGACTCCCTATTTTCTTTCTTTATTTGAGTATTTACAATGCATTACCATTGCGCCTCTGTAAGCATTTTCTCTCGGGGTTCCACTGTGTTTAAGGTTTCAGGACTGGAGGGTTACTATGTTTTTCCCCCTCGGTTGGTTGTTGTTCTTCTAGCCTATACTCATTACGGCTCTTTCGTGGCCCGAAATTGTTTTAATAGTTAAACCTTTGGTTTTCCTTTCACATTTTCTTTCCTTTCACCGCGTAATACTATCATTTACCCTCTGGAATTCATCCATAGATCCCAACACTTGCTACGCGGGTTAGTGTCTCAGACTTGTCGGTTGTTGGAACTTCGTAGGGAATTTAGAACTTTACACTTTGTATGTTCATGACAATGTTAATCCTCTGTGGGGAGTTCAAAATTTACCCTCTGTATAACTTATATGGCAATACTAAACCTCTGTGAGAAATTAGTAAAATTTACTTTGTGTAATTATAATTAGCAGTATTAATCCCTCTGGGAAAATTCGTATTTACCTTCCCTGTATATAAATAGCATTATTAATCCCTCTGTGGGAAATTTCGTGTTTGCTTTCTGTGTAAATTAAATAGTCGTATTAATCCCTCTATGGGAAATTCATGGTTTACCTTATGTGTAAATTAAACAGTCGTATTAATCCCTCTGTGGAAAATTCGTGTTTTAACGTATGTGTAAATTAAATAGTCGTATTAATCCCGCTATGGAAAATTCGTGTTTTACCTTCTGTGTAAATAAATAGTCGTAGTAATCCCTCTGTGGGAAATTCGCGTTTTACCTCTTGTGTAAATAAATAACAAAGTAATCAAGATTTTATTAGTTTCAATTCCACTTGATTGCACCCTCTATTTGTAAAACAACTCTGTCGGGAAGGACCGTCTCCCATGGCCACTTCGACAGCATCCTTCGTTTGATTCAAGTTATGAGTTTGAAACATTTATGAAAGGCCTTACCCATATCGACCACTCTGCATTAGAAAACGAGAGGGTAACTTGTTGAATCCACTATTGATTGAAATTTGTAGGGTTCGAACTCATTTATTGCACCGTTATATTTTTAACCTACAATTCTGGTTCTTACTATATGTTACTATGCACTTAGAATTTCAGATTTTACCATTCTATAATTACTATTTATATTTTAAAGATATATTATGATTAAACACAAGTCGCATCTCATGCACCTCTTTTAGAATTTAATGGTCTAATGTGAATATACACAGGGTTTGGAGAATACATGCATCCCTTTTAATAAATCCGTACACGGTCTATTTTGATGATAATTGCTTACTGTGGTTTTCTCTGTTTTATAAATGAAGTTATATGCATGGATATGTGAAATTAATGATGGGGCCCTTTTCTGTTTTGTGAGGGTACCCATCAGTTGATTTTGGGTCCACTCCTCCTCCTCCTAGATCATGGACAGATTGTCGCACAAGAACAAGTGGTGATTTGGTTCTTCTCCAGACTCAAGCTAAGTATTGACCTTGATTGTTCTTAATGTTTAATTTCCATAGAATTAAAATGCTAGCATAGTTTACTAAATCCTCATCTTTCTCATTTTTACAAGTTGTTCCAATCGAGGCAATCAGATAAAGAAAAACCTATTGCTCGAAAGGTATTCAAGTTCTGATCTATGTGTGCCTTACTTCGGTTACATACATATTTTATGCATACTTATTAGATTATGTTTAAAATACAAGTCGTAATGGAGTATTTGGCCTATGGTACTCCAACTATAATATTTGAACCTTGATCGATTGAATACACAAGTTGTTTTTGTAAATACTATGAACAAGGTTCATTTGAATATGACATTTACTTTTGCAATACACTTGTAGTCTATTGAATCACTATCTTTCTGTTGTGATAGATAATATAAAGAATATATATGGACTGTTATTCGTTCTTTCTATTCTTTATGGTATTTGTGTATGTACATATTTAAATGGAAAATCGATATAATCCAATGGTCAATAGGAAAATAACAAATGGTCCTATCATTTATTTATGCATGAGCACATATATATATTTATATCTATATAATTAATTATACATGTACAACCATATTCAATGGCTAATAGGAGCATAGAATAGTTATGTCATTTCTTTATGTTTGAGCACATCTATGTGTGTGTGTGTGTGTGTGTGTGTGTGTGTGTGTGTGTGTGTGTGTATCATCATTACATTTCAATTAAACAATATGGTATCATTCCACTATAATAATCCATCATATTCCTAATGATTAATAATCAAAAGCATAACATTGACAAGGAATACAAGTCAAGATACATATCTGAAACCTGATGCTAGAATCCAAATGGAACAACCACGTTCCACCCAACCATAGAACAAAACAACCAAGTTCATTTTCCCTGTTCACCCCCTAGCCTGACCATGAGTCCATAAGGGCAAACAGAATGATCCTTCTTAGCTACAATCACCATCCATAGATCATAAATTCCTTTTCCTCACACTAACAGTGTTCATAACAACAAATAGTTTATTTTATACAACATACTAAACAACGTCCTGCCTCCTCCATATGTTCTTTTTATATGCATCTTGTGCCTAAGTCTTTCCTTCCCTCCTTGGAAAATTTGCAGCTTTACAAATCCCTAATTTTTAGGGCTTGTTGGTGATTAAATTCCACATTTTCCACTTGTAAAAATCATCCTTGAGGTAACTCAAACCTGTTCCCCACTCATGGAGTCATGGTCAGCTATTTTTAACCTGGTTGTTCCATTTGTCGTCCAACATTTAATTTATAAAAAGTTTGTCTTTCGCATGTGTCAAAATAAAATGGGTTAGTTGGGCAAGTCAAATTTTTTCCCAACAATCATCAAATAATTAATTACAATAATAAAAATTCCAAATTCAGATTTTCCATAAATGGCAAATAATTTCCAAATCCAAATTTTCCAAAAACGAAAATTTATTCCAAAGTTCACTTAGAGTTTAATATTCTAAAATTTGAGGATATTACAACATTCTTATTTTTAGCAGGACTTGGGATGAACATGTGAGGCATGTAAAGAAAGTATTGGATACTTTGCAAAGGGAAAAGTTGTATGTAAAAATGTCTAAATGTGAATTTGGCAAGACTGCACTTGTATACTTAGGTCATATTGTGGGAGGAGGACGATTGAAGATTGATCCTTCCAAAATTGATGTAATTGTAAATTGGCCTGAGCCAAAAAGTGTGACTGAGATCTAGAGCTTCTTAGGTGCAGTCCAGTATTGGAGGAGATTCATTCCCAACTTCTCCTTTATAGTAGCTCCTTTGCATGCCTTAACCAGTGTGAAGAACACTTTTCAGTGGGAAGGAAAGCAAAAAAAATATTTCGACACTTTGAAGGAGAAGGTCAATACCGCACCAGTATTAGCATTGTTGAATCTTCAATAGCCTTTTGAGATCGAGACAGATGCCAAGGGATACGCCATGAGTGTAGTATTGATGCAATATTGTAAGCCTATCTGTTACCACTCTGAAACTTTTAACCAGGTTGTTGTTAACTATCCTACATATGATAAAGAGTTGTATGCATTAGTTCAAAGTGTAAAGAAATGGAAGCACTACTTGTTAGGGAAGGAAACAATTATACATATAGATCACCAACCCTTACAGTATCTTCAAGCACATACCAAACTGCAACAATCTCGACACTACATATGGATGGGTTTTATACAACAATTTCATTTGGTAATCAAGTACAAGAAGGGTACAAGTAACAAGGTAGCCGATATACTTTCTAGACCTCCTATTGTTGCTTCTATTATTTTGAATAATACTTATTTACCTCATGATAGATATGTAGAACAATATGCCATCGATGAATATTTTAAAGAAGTATATGCGAAGCTAACCCATGGTGCACAAGTAGAGAACTATTGTTTACAGGGAAAATTACTATATCATCTTGGGAAGCTATGTATTCTTACAAGTGAACGAGTCCATGTAATATGGGAAGCTCATTATTCTCTTGTGTCTGGACATTTTGGGGTAGGAAAAATTATGGCTCATTTGCAGAGGTTTTGTTATTGGCCTCAAATGAAAGCAAATGTAACTAAATATGTAAAGGGGTGTGTAATGTGTTCTACGTGTAAGCCCACTAATAGAAAATTAGGGCTATACTCACCACTTCCTGTTCCATCCCATCCATGGGAAAGTGTCTCTGTGTATTTTGTAGGGGGTTTACCAATGACCAAAGGGGGTCATGATTATTTGTATGTTGTAGTGGATAGGTTCAACAATATGTGTATCTTGATGCCATGTAAAAAGAAGATCACTGCTGAGTAGACTGCTAATCTCTTCTTTCAGTATGTTTGGGTTCACTTTGGGTTACCCATATCCATTGCCTTGGATCGAGATACTCGATTCCTTGCGGATTTTTGGACTAGATTGTGGAGAATGATGGACACCAAATTGAAGAGGAGCACTACTTTTCATCCACTGACTGACAGACAGACATAGGTGGTAAACATAACAATGGTACTTTTTCTTCGAGGCTACTGCAACAAGCATTCTAAGTTATGGTATGAACATATACCCTATGTACAACATGATTATAACTGAGCTTTACATTAATCCACTCATATTTCACCTTTTGAGACATGTTTTGGGTACCTACCCAAGGTTCCTTTGGACTTGATGTATGGGAGAGATGCCGATGTGAATGAAGAATGAATAGAGGAAAAATCCCACAAGTTCATCCAGAAGATTCAACAGATACACCAGGCAGTCAAGGAACAATTGGAGAAGAGTCAAACACAGTATAAAGCTTGACATGACAAGCATAGGGTTGATCATTAGTTCAAGGTTGGAGACCAGGTATGGATTCACATCAACAAGGAATGATTGGAGGGTGAAGGCAAGAAAATCAAGTGTATCCGATATGGACCCTTCACTATATTGGAGAAAAGTGACACTAATTCTTTTCGTTTAGATCTTCCACCGTATATGCAGATTTACTCCATTGTGAACGTAGAGAAATTGAAACTTTTTGAGCCTCCCATGATCATGGATCAGGATGAGGAAGTTTCAATACCTTCAGTTGATGAGTTTGCACCTGAGTACTTGGATTAGTTACAGGAAGATATCATCATGGACAGAAGGATGAGGAATTCATGCAGGGGTGATGTTGATTATCTTCGAGTAGGCTTAAAGGGCACACATCCAAGCAAGGCAAAGTGGATTGAGAAGGACAAAGTGAGGGGACTCTTCCCTCACTTACTAAGTGGTCCAAAAATATCTTAGTGGGAAGGTGTGATCCAAAAAGGATCCATAGAAGGCTAATAACAACTCAGAACTCACATAGGCAACTCATAATGCTTGGAATGGCTTCAACAGATAGAGAAGGGGAAAAAATTCAAATTTCAAAAAACTCAATTAAAATGGCATGGTCACGAAGAGTGTGTCGCAAGATTTCTAACGACGCAAATGGCTTGTCAAACAGAGTTACGGATCGAAAGCTATAAGCGATCAAACTTGATCAAAACGTCAAAGGTCAAGGTGACATGTGTCACCACTGCAAGGGTGACACATGGCACATCCATACATATGACGTGGTAGAGTGTTGAGTTGGTATGGGATGGCATGGCAAGGTTGTATAGGTTTGATGGTAGAAACATGGGTGAATTAGGTTGTGACAAGTTTCATTTTATTGGGCAAATGATATGGTGCCATGTGGCCCAGGCGTGGGTTTCCACGTGGCACCCTTCCAGTGGTTGGCATGTGAAAAAATTTATATGACTCCATGGGATTTGAACCCATGACCTCCGGGCGGGGTAAATATTTGGCAGGGTCGGGCTACCAGATCGCCCGCGGTGTTACTTAAACCTTATAGTTTGATTTAAATATTTAAACTTGTGTTAATAGTCGAGCGATGGAGAAAAGGGTTGGGGCATAGCCCCAACCCCCGATGCATATGCATACAACCATTTCATATAACCTCTTCTTAATCGTTGATGACATATTCCAAACTTCCCACCATTTTAGTAGTTGCTCCACCAATTTAGCAACCTTTGCCAAACTGTATAACAATATGTGTTAAAAAGGGGAGGCCTGCAGGATTTGACCCCGGGACCTCCGCTTAAACCTCTGCCAACCAAATACTTTGAATATCATCCACTACCAACGCACCAGTGACCTCATTTACTCATAACCACCCAGATTATATTATATAAATCACATTTCAACCAATGTACGAGACAAAGGAGAACCAAGGGTGCACCTGTATGGATTTTTGAATAGATTTCGAGATTTTCCCAGTCATTTATTGTAGAGGCAGGGCACGAAAATTGAGACAGGGGTGTCTCTTGGGCCTGAAAGTGCCAGACTCAAATCGAGGCATGGAGACAGTCATTTTTAGGTAATTCGACGTCATGAATGCAATGGTGATGTTAATTTTCTGATATGAGCAAAGCTTTTGCATATTAACTCCAAAATGAGGTATACTTATGTATTTTGCCCAATTCTTTTGTGGAGTTAATAAAAATACCTACCCATTTGAGAGCAGGACCCGAAGACGTAGTCCACCAGGGACGAACTCCGTTATCAAGTTTTTGCATTCATATTGCATTCTTATAGCTCTTTCCTTGTGAGATTTTCCTTCTTTATGGTGTACTTTAGTTTATGCTCATTTTATACAATTCTTTAATAAGTCACCCAATGAAAATATCCTAGGTCATCTAAACTAGCTGCCACTCCTCAACATGTTAAAATGAAAATTACTTCGTGACCCCTTTTTAGATTTGTTCCATTTACATTGTTTGCGATCATTTTGATGATTGTTGGAAGAATAAATTCATCACTTCTCTCTTCTTCCATAACCTCACCATTTATTGCAAGACAACTACTACTTTTTTCTTGCAAATCACAAAGGGTCAACAAGGTCAATTTAACTATGAACAAATTTAAAATATTTGTATGAATTTTTATCAAAAGAGTGAAGCACCAAAAGGATAAGAATTCCAATAAATAACAATAATTGGTTCCATATCACAAGTTATGAATCCAATAAAATAAGGAAAGGGATTTCCTCAGTGGAAGTGAATAAAGGAAACCCCTACATCCAATGAAGACCATTTCAAAAGAAGAAGGATAAAATAAAATAAAATAAATAAATATATAGATATATACATACCTCTCCCAAGGAATCATAAGATAGATCTTGATTTGAAAACTAGTTTTCCTAGTGAATCTTGATCTGTAGAAAAATATACCCTCATGGTGAAATCCCCCTGGGGTACCCTAAGGTAGAGCAAAAGTGAAAACCAACAATGGAAATGGTGCTCTAAAGAAGAATAAAAAAAGTTTACAACACATTTCTAATGATAGTTGTATACAAGTTCAAATTCAAGCATATGAAAATAAAGCTCAAAAGGACCTACACACTCCATTCCATCTTGCATCATCAAATCTCAAATAATAAAGGAAGGGAAAACTCAAAGGAATACACGCTTCATATTTAATTCTTCCAAAAAGGTTTCATACATACGACTATTTATGAAATCATGTCTTATTTCCAAGGATTTTTTTGAGGGTTAGATTCCAAAGTCTACAAGGATAAAGAAAATCTCCATTTTTTTTTTTTACATTTCAATATCAACTCCAATGATACTCATAAAAAACACATTCAACCTCAAGCATGAATACAAAGTTCTACTCTAAAAAAGTAATCAAATTCCATATCATTCCTATATTGCTTAGCCATATAAACATTGATAGAAAATAGAGTATGTATTGATGAATAACTCAACTCTTTCATCAAGCAACAAAGATTGATCATCAAGGATCTAAGATTATTCAAACGTTTGTATGGGGGATAACAAAAAGAGTGCAACATCTCAAGAAAGAAATATAAAAGCATCATAATATGGCATACATTTTGAAATATATTCAAATTTTTCGACCTATTTTGGTCACTCAATAAAAATGGGTCACTACACTATCAAAGGAAGATTACATTACAAATAGGATAAGAGGCTTAAGAAGCATGCATTGTCATCCCTCATCAAGGACATCAAATTATATTTCAAAGAAAAGGACAAGGATGAAATGTATGATTAGGAGTATTATTCATGGATAACAACATTTGTTGATAAATCCTGCTTGGAAATAAATTCATTGATACAATGGTCAGTGATATAACTTCTATTGAGGCCCACAATAAATCAATAAAATAGAGTGCTAGGGAAACATAATGAAATTTCAAGGTATTTCCACCAATGACCAGGGATCTATGCTTTACATAGCTCCTCATCATCATGCATTGATCATCTGAGATTATTCCAAGGTCTGTAGAGGAAGAGAAGGACAACAATGTATTTAAAGTTTGTGACCTATCATGATCACTCACTACCATGAAATACTTCAGAGATGACAAAATTAAAATACTTAAGCATGCAACCTCCTCAAATGTAGATATTCAAACAAGGTATGAAAGATGGAATTTATAATTATGAAATTTATATTATTAGTATACAATATGTAAGGTGGTAGTTAGTAATTTTTTGCTTCCATTAATAACTAGAGACATGGAAAGAGAAGGTATTACAAAGCTTATCTAGGATTCAATACAAGGTCATGCCATTGTAGCTTTTTAAACATGCATAAATCTCTCAAGATCATGCATATATTTTCTAGATTCATTTCATTATGTCAAAGGTTGTTGTCCAATCAAGGGTTTCATATCACACATTGCAAAAATGGAGTGGGAAGCAACTCAACAAGAACATACTCTCCAACATTCATTATGATCATATGTCAAAGAAAACAATGTATAGAATTCTAAGAAAATAGATTATGGAATACTAAGGATAGAGAATATAGAATTCAAGCTACAAAGAAAAAGTACACATGAATATCCCATAATGATGTTGCAAACAAAGTTCAACGACATTCAAAGAATCAAGGTTCATGAACTATTTGAGATTGAAGTGGTGACTCATACTCTTTATCACTAGGTTCTAGTTTTAATAAATATCAAGGAAGCAATCTTAGAATAGCAACCAAGCCAAGTGAAAGTTTTAACTTTACTAAATGCTTATATAAAACAATCTACTATGAATGGTTCTTCTCATTTAAAGGTCAAAGAGATCACCAATGTGCCAAAAGAGAAGCAATTCTAAACATAAAAGCAAGATAAGATAGATTATTTCAATTTTAAGTTTCTCTACATATCTCCAAGGCATATATCAAAAGGAATTCACATACAAGACAAGCCTCATTCTAGAAAGTAGAATGTGCATTAAGTGATTGTTCTCAAACCGAGTTGTCCAAGTGCATACTTCTCAATACATTTTAGGCTTACATAGTATATAAGGAAATAGAAAATGTTGTCAATAGTTTCATAGGCTTCCTCTCAAGCCCTCAATTTCAAATCAAATGGAGACGAGGTTTATAAATTCAAAGGGAAGTACCAAAAGAAAGTTTGAGCGATATAAAGGACAAGCAGACAATTCATTCCTGAGTTTTTTTAAGGTTCCTAATACAACAACAAGATAGAGTGAACAAAGGCACAAAAAATATCAGTCTGATAAATGCATCCCAACCCTATATGAAAATAAGGAAAATAATGGTAATATCAACAATATAGATACATGGAAAACTCAATGCAAAGGATGATCATGACTCCAAATCAAAATCAAAATAAAAAAGCAATCAAAAAGGATTTATTCATCAAGTATCAAAGGGTTGAGTGGTTAGTATGCACAAAGCAATACATTCAAAGTAATACATTGTACAAGTCATAGAGGAGAAATCAACTACTAGGATACTAAAATTTTCATTTTTCACCATTTCAAAGGTAAAGAACAAATTCTTTGTTCAAGGAAATATTAAAGTATATGCAAGATTTTTCCATTAATCTTAATTTTTGTCATCATTCAAAATCAATCATACATTTCAAGCATACTATTCCATCTATTCACATGCACACATCCATTTATTGTAGCGTACTATCCAATTCCATATTAATATTTATTTTTATCAACATCATCTTGTTTTTTCAAAACAATGTATTTAGGAACTTCTTATGGAAATTGGGTTTTTTCCCAATTTCTTATGGAAAAGACCCAAAAACTCTCTAGAAAGGCACCACCATTATCACTAACAATTTTGAGAGGTGGACCAAAGAAGGAAAATACATGTTCTTGTAGAAAGGATACAACATGTTGTGCCTTAGCATTCATTAACAAGACAACTTTGGGCCACTTC
>JZKD02S1432316.1:0-11070 GCA_000966675.3 Picea glauca
TATTTGTTACAGGTTTGTGAGGCACCCATTACACTGATAAAGTACATGGTTTGTCCACAAAAAGTATTCAGGCTCCATCTTCATCCACCAGTCCTTCCGAGTATTCACAATAAAACTTATGTTGTTCTTTAAGTTTATGTTTCATCTAGATAGAGAGTTTGGTTATTCAAGGAACTCAAAAACTGTAACATTTTGATCATTCCATCTATTGATGGTAAGATGTATATCAATTTTTGTCACAAGATCTATACTTCGTTGTATCAAATGTCTTCCTTTCCTATTTTTCCAAACTTGTATTAGGGTTGTTATTATTTTATTCGACATAACACTAGCAATGATAAAGTAGTTGTGTTTATATATATATATATATATATATATATTACACTCTTAATAACATAATACCACAATCATTTTATGTAGTGGCAACAATATCAACTAATATGGCTATACAGTTCTTTCAAACATATTTGTTTATAAATGCAATAACAAAGATATGGAAACAATTTTACAAATACTAAACATCATTAGCATAGTAACAAATTTAAATAAACAACTGAAAATACATAGTTGAAAATACATATCTGAAAAATTTGATGATGGGAAACAAATGGAACAACCATGTTCCACCCATCCATAGAACAAAACAACCACAATCACTTTTCCTGATCACCCCCTAGCATGACCATGAGTCCATAAGGGTGAACGAAATTATCCTCCTTAGCTATAGTCACCATCAATAGATCAGAAAATTCTTTTCATCACACTATGAGTGCTCATAACAACAAACAATTCTCAATTACTCAACATACTAAGCAGTGTCCTGCCTCCCACATATGTTGTATATATTTTTGTGCCTAGGTGTTTCCATTCCTTTCCCTCCTTGGGGAAATTCACAGATTTACAAATCGCTGATTTTTAGGGGCTTCTAGTGGTTAAATTAAACTTTTTCCACTTGTAAAAATCATCCCTAAGGTAACTCAAACCTTTTCCGCACTCATGGATTAATGGTCAGTTATTTTTAATCTGGTTGTTCCATTTGTCTTCCATCATTAAACTTATTAAAATTTTGTCTCATACATGTGTCCAATGAAAGAGGACAATTGGTCAAGTCAAATGTTTTCCCAATAGTCATCAAATAATTAATTACATAATCCAAAATTCCAAATTTTGACTTTCCATAAATGGAAAATAATTTCCAAATCCGAATTTTCCAAAAATGGAAATTTATTTCAAAATTCAACTTAGAATTTAATTTTCTAATTTTTGAGGATATCACAATATGTATATGAATTAATAATTTATGGAAATAATAATTATCTAATCCTTAGATTGAATAAAGATTTTACTGACTCCTTTGGCATTACAGATCTTGGTACTCTGCATTATATTTTGGGTCTTCAAGTATTTCCACCATGTGATGGATTTTTCATTTCTCGGTCTAAATATGTGATGGATATTTTGAAATTCTTTAATATAGTTGATTGTAATCCCTATGATACTCCTTTTCAATTCATATTAAACCTTATCCAAACTTTTCAACCACTCGCAGTTGATGCTACACTTTATTGATAATTGGTTTGCAATTTTATTTATCTTACTCATAATCAACTTGGCATTTCCTTTAGTATTAGTGTGGTTTCTCAGTTTATGTAGGACCCTAAAGAAAGATACTGGAAATATTTCTAACAAATTGTCCACTATCTTAAAGGTATCACTCATCTTGGTATCAAATATTATCGAAGTTCATATTCACTGGTTATCATCACCAACTCTAACTAGATTGGTGACAATGATAATCCAAATTCCACTTCTTGCTATGTGTTTCATATAATAACTAGATCATTGATATGATTGTGCAATAAACATAAGGTATTCTCCTTTTCCACTACAAAAGTAGAGTATCATGACATCATTCAAGTAGGTACTAAAGCAATATGGATTCACCAAATTTTGGGGGAACTTGGATATCTTGTTCATACATCCACTAAAATCTACTGTGATAATCAAATTTACATACATGTCACTAACAATCATATTTCCCATAGTAACATTAATAATTTTGAGTTCCATCCTCACTATTTGAGTAGGTATTTCATGATAATGTTGTCTCTCTTGAATATTGAATAATAGATGATCAGGTTGTTGATATCTTCGCCAAATCTTTAGTTGAATATTGATTTATCAATATCCATATAATGCTTGGGATTTAAAGAGATGAAATTATGGGGAGGTTTCCTAATGACGTAATTTAACTTTCCGAATCTCTAAATATGTGTGTTTACGGGGGGTGTTGGAACATCAAGAATTGATAGTTCATCAAATTTCTTCTAGATTCATTTAGTCAGGTAGTCGACCTACATAATAAAATAATTGATCAAGTGATTGACTAGTTATTCGATCGAGTGGTAAACATGTTTGTATAGTCAAACAACAATCAAATATACTCATGCATTGTATAGAGAAACCCAACAAGCGACTACGATCTAGACACATGGATGGTTTGGTCGATCGTCCTTGTTGATCCAACTTAACATCATGGATTTGGCACATTCAACTCTAACAATTGATGGTTAGATGTCAATAAGATCTTTCGGATTCTATGGAAGCTCATTTGATATTGAGGCTATAAATAGGAGATCCCTTGGTTCATTATCATCATGGCGATCGAGTTCATATCATATGGAGATATCAAGGTCCAATATTCATTGTGATATTATGATCACATTGCGCTTTGCTTAAGTGTTGTAATGGAGTCTTTTGAAACCACCTTTTGTCTTCAAAATTGTACCTCCTCTTTGAATGTCTCTAGTATTTTCATGTTCCACCCTATTCCCCAATACCCCACCACTATTTTAGACAAATTTTGCATGGATTTTATAGTAGACCTTCGTAAAGGAGAGAAAAAATATGTAATAATGGAGGAAGTCAACCACGTTTCCTAATATGCTCAGTTTTGTGCCTTCCTAGAACCATTTACACCATTCACAATTTCCTAAGTCTTCATGGATTGATTTTTTAACGTACAGGACATGCCCATTCAATTGTGCCAAATCATTATCCTCGTTGCAGAGAGGACATCAATACCATGTGAAATTCAAATTCATCCTATAAAAAGAGAGAGAGAGAGAGAGAGAACAATAGGCTTTGAAAGTCATAGAGACAAAGGATTAAATGCATAAGAATTCAAAATCAGAAATAAAAAAAAATTAAACATAGATAGGGAAATTTCTAAATCAAACTAGCTTAATTAACCTTTTATTAAAACACTTTTTTTCCCTTTTTATTTTTAAATTTACGTTCATTGTGACTCCATTGGATCATTTATTATTAAACATCCAACATTTACAAGCTCAATGGTCTCAATTTGAACTTGGAAATACAACTTCTCAAAAATTAACAAAAGCCAAAATCAAATCCACCTCCATGCTTTTTGTCAAGAATCTTAGTTTTCTATCCATATTATATATTTCATTTACCCTTTTTTCACCTCCTTCATATCCTTTTGAATTCATTCCTTCTATGTCTCATTTCTTCGTTATCTTATCCTTCTGTCATGTTCTCCCTTGATTTTCCCATCTCTACTTTCCTTCCAACAAATCAAGCCAGTGTGAGAGAGTGAGCATCTCCCTCTCCTATACTTCTTTAGTGACAATGTTCTTATCATCCCCCTTCTCTTACTTTTGTTACCTTCCCGAGCAAAGGATATTCTACCTATATCGTTCTACACATATCCCTATTAGACTTAATATCCATTTTTCTTATGTTTACCTCCACATATTCAAACATAACACAATGCAACCATTATAGTGCTCCCCCTCAAGTTTTTCTTTAAAACTCAAGATTTAATGTCTTGTTTTCAATTAAAAACATCTAGAATTAGAAGTATAAGGGACACCTCTTTTACTCATGAACTAACAATAATAAAGTGAAGTAGTAAATGAATGAGAATTAAATAAATTTGAAAATGACCTCAGGTCCTCAAGTGAAGTATTAGCCTTGACCTTTATTCTAGATGGATGACCCCCAACATAACTTGAATTGTATGATCAAGGGAGAGGATTAGGTGGTTTAGCTTCTATCCCAATGAACTTAAAATAGGTGAAAAGTGAAATATGTTTTACCATGTGATGTGGGATGATCTAATAGTCAGCATTTCATATCATCACTTCCCTAATGCAATCAAGGACAAATCCCCACAGTGAAAATAGTTTTGTTCATGGAAAATATACAAATGAAAGTATTAATTCAACCTCCCACATGTGTAAATCCATAACAATAGATTATTTTTATTTTGTTGAATTGTATGTTGATATAACTATTGTCATCTCTTAGCATCTCAATGCATCTTAGGAAAAGTGTTTTATATGAAAAGGAAAGCAATGGTTGAGTGCATTCTCTACTCCTTAATCAAACTCTCTAGGTAACAATAAGAGCATGACCTCATGCTAATTCTCCAACCTACAATCAAGATTACACGATCACTGTATTAATATGCATCCAATGTTGAAATGTTCATAGCTGGATTTGTTCCTATATTCCATTTTCCGTTGACTCC
Source organism: Picea glauca (assembly GCA_000966675.3). NCBI lineage: Eukaryota > Viridiplantae > Streptophyta > Pinopsida > Pinales > Pinaceae > Picea > Picea glauca. The sequence goes on from JZKD02S1432316.1 coordinate 4,556, forward strand.
AAATCTTAAACCAATTATAGTTACTCTTATTGATATTCACTTGTTCCATTACTTTGAACATTTTCATGAGTTCCTCTACATTAGTTTTCTCCATATCACCAACTATGATCATCAACTTCATCATCAATTTTGTATATTTTTAAGACTAGTCAAATTCCTCAAGGGATGTGATCCATATTGCATCATTATATTATTTTTAATCTTTCATAGTTCTTTTAGAGTGGAAATAATTGGAGAAATAAGCTTTCACAACCATTTTAGTGGTAGGTCCCAGTTTGGAAAATTGTGGTCTGAAACCTTCTGGGGCCATTTTGAGGCATCAAATTGAAATTTTTTGGGTCAAATATTTCCTAGCATAGCTTATACACCATGGAACTATTCTTCACATTGATACCTTTCCAACATTGTAAAAATTTCATCAATCGAAGATCGTGTGCAAAAGTTATGCCTCTCACAAGTTGACCTAGCATGTTGACCACCATGGTACGAGAGGATGCAATGTCAACCCCATTACTCATGCATATGGAGCTAGACACATATTTAATTTCAATAATATTCTAGAAGTTTCAAAACCTTATCATAATTGGGGGTTGAGGAAGTAAAAAACATAACCCTAGATGACTATTGGGATATGTTATATACTGAGCCACTATGAGGAGAATGGATTCCATTCCGTGTTATTGTATTTTGTCCCATAGCAAAGTAGAACAATTGGGAGTGGGAAATTTGAGAGAATAACAAAGGAGGTTAATGTTTTTTAGTAGCCTAACATGCCATAGGTCCTAGGTAACTCCATAGAGAGCTCCTTCTCCTTTGTATTTTCATTATTTCCATACCAAAGAAAAGAGATAAGAGAAACCTGACCTTCTAGATGGTTTTTCTCCCATGAGGTTTTCCCAAAGAAAATCTTTGTGTTATTTTTTGGATGGTGTGTAATTGTATATTGTTGTTCTCTATTTTCTGCATTTTATCTATTTCATACATAACCAAAAAATCAGTAACTAAATATTTTGGAATCTAAAGGAATTTAACCTTCATAGTGTATATTTTAGTTTTATTTATTAGATTTGTTGTCATGAATTGTTTCAAATGAATATCCAGGACAATTTACAAATTAAGATATACCAAACACCTGAAATTTTATCTTTATCATTTGTACCACTTCCTCCATTATCCTCTCTTTGTTCTTAGAATATCCTATGAATTCATTTCTCTTTTTTGGAAATATTTTTTCCATTGATGTCAAATATAGGGGGAGCCTACGAATGTCCAAGACAAATATTGCAAGATGGATATTGTTGAAAGTATTACTTTTGGATTTTTGATGATCACTTTGGATACCCCATCATTGAATTCATTTTTACCCTACATACCTAGCTCAAATGGGAGTAGAAGTTATATGGTTGGAAATATTATTTCGGGACCTTTCCAATTGTATATGGAATTCCCTCTAAATCCCTAGGAATAAGAAGATATGAATTTTATGGTTTGAAAACCCAGACAAGAAATTGAGGTATGCTCAACCAGTCTTTACAAGTTGACCCTGAAATTAGGAACATAATTACTATAAATACAAGACATATTTTTCACATTTCAATAGAAACTAAGCGATATATCAAGTCTGAGGTGTGTAGAAGTTATCTGAGGTGTGAAAAAGGTGATGAGGTGTCTTTATGGGATCTAAAGGTTTTCAATAGAAGCATAAGGGATTTTCTTGAGGTATTTATTTTTCTCAAGGTGCACTATCAAGAACTAAAGGTCAATGTTTCTCCCTTATACATTGTTTTGAGGTTGTGATGTTGTCATCGTTGGAGGTTTCCTTTAGTAAATTTTTATGCTAGTGGATTTTTCCGTTAGTTTTTCATCAATGGATGTTGTCATCAGTGGATGTTGTTATCAATGGATGTTGTCATCAGTGGATTTTGCAAGGATTTATAGGGTTTGAAGGATTGTTTGTGGAATGAACATGCAAGTAGAGTCACAATTACTCTGTGTATGAATTTCTTGAATTGGTGTCTGCACATATCTTATTGTGTTGGTGCTCAGTTTAGTAGATTAGTGTCTCTACTAGGTTGGTGCATACATTTTGTTGATTTGGTGCTCAGTTGAGGAGTGTTACATCCCCAATCGTTACGACTGCAAGCGAAGCAAACAGTGAAATTTATTTTTTTTGTTTTAGGAAGGAAGGTAACGACAACAAAAATAAAACCACACAACCTGATCATGAACACCACACACACAGATCGGGAAATAGTAAAAAACGACTCAACACACTTCTCACATCGAGAAACTAGTCGAAACATGCAGAAATCAAAGACAAAGAGAAACTAATACTTTCCCAACACGAACATGACTTCACGTACAAGGTAAAGGACTACATCCACCATCCCAAAAAAATGACCTTGATGGCTAGTAATTAGAACCTATATGGCATGAAAACAAACACATGAAGGCGTTATAATCCCCAACACCAACAACAATCGACAGTGACAATGCGCATGATGGGAAGCGCAAACTCCGACCATTTATCATTTTCCTCTGTCTGTCAGGGCATGCAATCGTCCCCTCCTCAGAAATCACGCAGTCGTCAGTGATAGGCACGACAACAACCATGGCACAACAAAAAAACTAGACCCTCAACACAATCTAAAAATCAACGCGCTAGGAGATCAAGGACTATGTGAACACCTGACGACTAACCCTAGCAATAAACGACAAGTCAACAAGATGACTAAGACATTCATGCAACACAACAAATTCATTGCGCAACACAATCAATCTTCACACCTTGAATAAAATTGTTAAGGTACGTATCCTTTAAAGAAAAAGGGAAATAAAGGATAGTGGAAATATCGTTGATAAGGTTATCACAAGATAATGGTTAATACATCTATTTTAAAATATAAAGAAATACAGATAAAGGTTAACATATGACCAATAAAGTTAGTAATAAAAGATAGTGGTACATTAACAATATTAATATGCATAACCCCTAAACATTAGCAAAAGTATAAGGGTTAATATATATCAGATATCATTGTTAAAGGTTAACAAAAGATAGTGGTTTTATAAATTTGTACACTATCCTTAAAGGACTAGTGATAAAAGAGTTTAGCAAAGGATTACAATAAGAATAGTTGTCAACCAATCAAGATTATTGTCAAATTCTGCCCATAAACATTAAAATCATTGCGTAAATGTGCATCACTATGCAATGCATACATTCGTTGTGTAATACAAGGAGATGTAAATGTTGTAAGCTATAAGATTCACCATGTATTATTTAGATATAGGTTTGCTATGGTTCACATAATGAGGCTATCTATTAATTAAAAATATGTTGTCGATTACAAATAAAATTTGTTGTCTATTTTATATAAGGTCGTTGTCGAGTAATTGTTGTCCATTAAAAGCATTTAACCATTTTAAAATATGTATACATGTCTTATCATCAAGGAATTCATCATCTCGTTGCCTAAATATATAGCTTGTATGGGAATCAAGGAATGAACCAGATTGCTATCTAGAAATTGCTATCCACCATACTGTCAAATAAATAAACACTATTCCATCAATGAAACTGTAGTTGATATGTATTGATACTGCAGAGTAAATTATCCATAAAAGAAATCAATAAATCAGAGGTAGATTCGCCCTCAAAATGTATTGAAAACGTAGATTAAATTCACCCAGAAATGTGGATGCAAAATCCGTGCAAGTGTCACGAATGCGTAGGGGAAGGTATGTGGAGTTTGCCATGAAAATGGTGATGGTTAAGCTGGGAAAAACTCCCAAAAACAAAAATAAAATTCCCGGACACAAAGGAAAATGCCCAGACGCCAAAAAGGAAAACGCCCATGCATGATGTCATTGTGGTTTATCATGGAGAACGCCAGACACAAGAAAATTCCCAGACACAAAATCGTGGTCAATAAAAGGGTGCAATCACAAGCAATTGAAGACTCAATCTCAATCAAAGGATGGGTAATTTGTTGTCTAATAGATAATAATCACGGTCAATGAATGATAAAAATGCAGACACACAGTCCATATAAGGAAGGGTCCTTACTATATTTTCGAATTGGTTATACTATAATGGATATAAAATCATTGTTGTAAGAAGTAATATAAAAATCGCTATTACTCAAATCTAGAAAATAGATTTCATTACTAATTGTAAAATCATTGTTTAATGCTATTATAATAAAGGTTGTCCCTGGGTATATATAACAAGGTAGAGTTACATAAAGATATCGAAGAGATAAGGATGTGATAACACACATTTAGGCATGTCTTATCGCAGAGTGATATAAAGGAAATATTGCAGGCTCTAATATGTGATAATGTAGACTTACAAGATATAGATCGCTATGTACAATCTACATCGCATAATGTACCATTAAATCCATGTCCAAAATGTAATAAATGTGTAGTCTGTAAATGGTAAAAATAAAACCCAAAAAGGGTTAATTCGTAACCGTTATGCCCCCAAAAAGATACCAGTACATCGTGAAAACACCAAGGAAGTAGTTGGGTAAAGGGGTAGTGTGGTGTATAAATTTCGCACTGACATTGTAGTGATATGGGTAAAATCCGCAGTGATAAAAAGCAGTGATACAAATGCGTAGTGATAAAAATGCATAGATGTAAGATAAAAATTGTCAGGATAAAATAGGGCCTGATGCCAAAATCGTGGATCCGGAATGGTGCTTATTGCCAATGCAATCCTGGGTTAAGAACTGTGCTTAATACATTAAAATTGTGGATCATAAATGGTGAAATGTGTCAATAAAATCGCGAGAAGAAATGTTTCTGTCTACCAAGCATTTCATTGTTGTGTGTGTCATTCAAATCGTTGAGTCTTAATAATGGAATTTTCTAAATTTTACCCTCACAAATTCGTTGAGTAAACATAAGATATTTCATTCAATAATAGTAAAGAAAATGCTATCATGAGGATTGAAACCTCGGTAACAAGATAAAAAAAACGTTGTCCAATCCCATATTTAAAGTGTAAAATCGATGTCAAAAAAACCAATCGTTGTGCAATGAAGGATAAAATCGTAGAGTAAATGGTAGACCATATGTATATATAAAAAAAAACCACACAATAAATTTGCCAGGAAAAGCATTAAAAACACAAACTTAAATTATTTCCAGGAAGGGTATTAAAAACTCAGAGTTATTCAATCGCAATAAGGCACAAGACAATCACTCAACCAAGACAATCAATAGGGGTAGACAGTTGGGCAAACTATCCTTCGCATCATCATCCACGCACAGAAAAGAAGGGCATTAGAATCTATAGGTCACTATGCACCGAAGTGACGACCGTCGATTTGGCTCATGGATGACTACTCAGGTGTGGAATGATGAACTAGGGATGAGGACAAATTAAAAAGCACAACTCTTCACAACAAATCAATAAATTCAATAGGACAGTCGCAACATTCAAGGATCGAATGCCAAGGGAAGCAAGTCAAGAAGTGAGCTTAAGGCTAAGGGGAATTTAAGTTCTCCATTAAAATGCTAAGTCAAACACCTTCTTTACACAATTAAAAGTACAGAACTGAAAGCGTAAGGTCAACAATAATCTACCATGTAGAATAAAAACAAGTGTATCGTAGCCCAAGGTGAAAACTCTGAGTTGTTTTCATGTGCGCTACATGCAACTCCCTCTTTTTGACTGATGAGACTTCACCGATACCTCCCAGCCAACGCTACGGGTACTCTTATTCTCCCTTAGCCCCTAGAGCCACAAAGGGGCCATGCACCAAACCAGAGAATAAATATCTCCCAGCTACCCTCGCAAGGTCGAGCTACCACTCCTCACCGAGATGGGTATCCCAACTCCCACAAGGTAATTCAGTCAAGCCGAAAATTTTGCAGCGTAACGCTACACGTAACATAAGAGGTCCATAGAGTTTCTAAGTCATTTCTTTCCCAATTTACCATTTAATTTATTATTCAATAATTTAAATTATAAAAATCCTCCCCATACATGTGTCACCCGTCCCCTTCATTGCACCAGAAATTAATTTCATTATTTATTTAATTACTCTTAATTCYCTCACCCACCTAAAATCATTCCTAGAATCACTCCTAGGTGTCCCCATATTCCCTTACACATTTTAATGACTTACCCCCTTACTAATTTACTAGTTGAGTTCAATTTAGAAAGTTCTTAAAGGCAATATTCCTTGCTAACTTAGTCATTCTTTTGTTTCCTTATGTTTCCCCCCTTTTCCCTTAGATTTCTAATTCTTTTAAATTTCCCTCTTTCCCTTTTTATCTAAAAATCAAATTGGCAAGTGTAGCAAATTACCTCTTTCCCCTTTTTCTTTTTAATTAATAAATTTTTAATTAGTATAAGTATCAAAACAACTACTTCCCTTTTTGTTAAAAAGTAATCCTCCAAAGAATTTGATTTTCTTATAAATTAGATGAATGCCTTACCCCTTTCTCGTCACATGTTTAATGATGATTATCAATATTATATATATATATATATATAT
>JZKD02S1432327.1:4924-22778 GCA_000966675.3 Picea glauca
TGGTCACTTGGAGAAGATTAAAAATGGTTTAATAGACTTAAAATTGTTTAAGCATAGTAACAACTGATTCACCCCCCCTCTCAGTTGTCTTAGTAAATTCAACATCTTGTATATCTTAGCTCTCAATGGGGGAGAGGCTTGCCTCTAAGAGAAGGATGGGATAACACGTATTTCCTTTAATTTTGAAATTATAGGTTATAAAATTATTTTGTATTTACTCTATCTTTCTACAAGATTCATGATAGATACTACAAACTGAGACTTCACATCCATAAAGAATGACAGGCGTAACAAGCGTCTCAAAGAGGAGTTTCTTCTTATCCCAAATCCAAAGATAGTTTGATTTACAATTGTTTTCATGCCCATAATAATCTTTCCATACCCCAATAATATTTTTCTCAATGCTATAATTTCAGTTGAGCTTGTGTCACGATTAATTAAAATATGACAATGAAACCATTTTACATAATCATTTACGGAACACAAAAATATTATTAAATTGGGTAATGTTTGAATTATAATGGTAAAATTACTACCGAACATAAAAATATTATTATTGGGTAATGTTTGAATTATAACGGTAAAATTACTAGTGAAAACAAATAAATATGTTTTAATGTTTATATGTGTTATTGATAGGTTAGGAATTTGTTTAAGTTCATACTTTGAATTTGAATTTATATATCTTGGATGGAAGATTGAATTATAAGAATACAATTCTAAAAATATAATATCTTAGTGTTAATATTATAAAAATAAAATTATTAATTAAAATATATAAAAATATTTTAGTATTAACAAGATTGGCTAAAACATGATAACAAAATTTTTATATATATATATATATATAAACAATTCAATGAGGATCTACAAAAACGGAAATCAAAACCCTCACCAATCAAAGATAGATGTTTAGAAATCAAAACACTGTACAACCCATAAAGATAAAAATATTGATCAGAGTCAAGTCTGGCTCAAAAAGAAGCCTATCTAGTTCTTAACCATCTAAAGATGAGGCTAATTCAAGCTAAACCCAACCTATTACTAAGATGTTGAACAAAAAGATAACAGATCGAAACCCGAAGAATCAAGCCTTGGATTTTTTTGGAGTCTCGAGATGACCTTCCAACTTTTCGACTTCACCAACAACATCGCTTGGATTCTCCTCATCCTTAATCGAGATGGGGCACTCATGCAAACTAGGGACTTAGGTCCTTGGATATGCTTAAATATTTGTCATGGTTTTGATCCTCCTTCATGACTTGGAATTTGATTCCAAATTGAGAGTGACAAAAGAGTTCGAATTTCCCTTTCAACATATTAACTTCTTGGAGGGTGGTAGCTTGAGCAACCATAACCTTCACAATCTAGTAGGTCTCTGCTAGCTTGAAGTACTTTGTTTCCCTGGTCCTAAAGTATTGCAGGTCCTCAACCTAGGCCTTAACTTCTTGAACAATTTATGCTTTGGAGGTATTGCGTCATTTATAGTGAACCGCTTCCTTGATCTTTGTTGTCATTTGCTTCTCATACTCATAACAAAGGTACTTAAATCTCAACCCAACCATCCAAGCAGAGGTACTTAAATCTCAATCCAACCATCCAAGTCGCCCTTGCAGTCCTGGTACGATTGACCAAGCCTTGGGAAGAGGAAGACTCATTTTGTTTACCCGTCTTTCTATTCCCCCGCATTCCTTTCTTGGCCATTTTGTGTCTCTTTCCCAGTTTAAATGAACCAAACCCAAGAACCTCTTTTGTGTGGTTTTCCTTACTCTGAAACTTCCAGTAGAGACATGGCCCTATGCCCTTCCTTGCTTGTCTCTGAAAGGGAAACGAGATGTACCACTAAGCCTGAATGGGACCATCACCTCAAAGATATCCCCTTTAACCTTGTTGGGGGAGAAAGGAGAACCTTATCAAGCTTCCAATTCCACACCCAGTGCCAAATTTCATGAATTTTCGTCTCACTCTTACAACGAAAATGATCCACCACACTAAATTTTTCCAAGGTTGAACCATTACAATGGTCGTCCCTCTTGAAATAACCATGCACAACACCTCCAACAGAATGGGGTCTTTTCATAGTCTCTTCGAGAGGAATCACAATTTTTTTTGCAGCACTCGTAGTACTTCCACGCTGCTTCCCATAACTAACCTTCATTGTGCATACCTTGTTCCCACAATAGTTCCATACTCATCGAATGCTCCATTGATTACCATTCTCGTTCATCTAGTGTCGAGACTTCACCATGAACTCTTTTGATACCACCTATCACGATAGATGACAGTCTGTATTGGCCGTGCAATCAATTTTTGAGTTTGGCGTCGTCGACACAACTATCCACAATGCCACCTTAATTACTCTTATCGGTCGAGAGATTAGACCGACGTTATTTCGGGCCAGTCACCCACTCTTCTGATGCTCCATGTGTCTTTGTCGTCTTGTCGAGCATCCAAGTGAAGGGCTTGTTCTCGATTTTTAACAACCCATCCGAGAATGAAACATAACGATATTATTATTGAGTAATGTTTGAATGGGAGAATTATTATTTAAAACATAGTTATGATGGATTAAAACATTATAATTAAATATTTTACTTAATTATTTAAAATATATAAAAATAATCTCTCATTATTTAAGTTTAAGTTTGCTTTTTTTTATGACTTCATTTAACCTACGTAAATGCTTAATGATGAAAACATATATTTATATAATTTTAAAAATAAAAAAACCACACCATATTAACCAGAAAAGTACATGTTTATTTTGGAAGAAATTGAATCTTCCATTTTTAAGTAAATAAAATGAACTTAAAAATCATATTGAATATGTATATTTAGTATATTGATATTTTATTATTGAATATGTATATTTAGTATATTGATATTTTATTTTGGAATATGTATATTTAGTATATTTTGTTTTGAAACAATATTTTAGTGAATGAAAAAATAACTTTCAAAGTAACTATTTTTGGATATAAGGTTTTAGGTTTACATTTTAATGAATTTTAGATAAAAAAGATCTAGATGCACTTTACATTTAAAAAAAAACATTAAGTCATTGTAAAAGAATCTATACAAATTCAACCAAATAATTTTGAATTATTTTTTTTTCTTTTATATTTCATCAATCATCAATCTTCTTCTTTCTTACATTTTAAAAGAATCCATACAAATCCAACCAAATAACTTTGAATTATTTTTCTCCTTTATGTTTCATCAATCATCAATCTTCTTCTTTCTTACATCTAATATATTTTTCTTGTATTTCCTTTGTTTCCTATTCATTTTATTATATTCTCAATATTTTTTATTTCCATTTATCTTATTACTTTATTTTTATATCTCTCTAAAAGCTCTTCCTAATTTATTTTTATTATTTACATTAATTTATTAATCAATTATATTAATTTATTAATTGATTTTTATCAATTTATTTTTATTTAAAACATAATATATAAATCATAATTAATTAACTAATTTATTTTTATTTTTATATTAATTTATTAACTCATTTTAACTAATTTATTTTTCTTTAAAACATAATATATAAACAATAAAAAAATATTAACTCATTTTAACTAATTTATTTTTCTTTGAAACATAATATATAAACAATAAAAAAACATGAAGAAAACTAAATGTTATTGGAATAAGGAACGCTAAACATAATATATGAACAATACAAAACATGAAAGAATATAAATGTTATTGGAATGAAAAGTGTGAATCATATATAAACAATAAAAAACTTTAAGAAATCTAAATGTTATTGCAACAAGGAGTGTAACAAATTCTTGAATCCCAAATACCTTCTAAAAGCACCATTCTCCTTTAGACATATAAAAGTCTCGTAATCCATATCAATATTTTCAAATGCTCATTCAATAATAAGTTTTGAAACTCCCATAATTTGAATATGTGAAATATCTTGCTCAAGAACCAACCTCAACAAGGTAACTAGGGTTTTCAATTTTGCCAAATAAAAGTTCTCCTAAAAAATAACAAAGTCAACACACACGCGAATGAATTGCAACATAGAATAAAAGTTCTCCAAAAAAAATAACAAAGTCAACACACGCGATTGAATTGCAACATAGAATAAAAGTTCTCTTCATTAATACTATAAATATTTATTAGGAAAAGAGAATGCATAACTATGCATAGCTTAAGAGCATAATCATTTTCAATCTCTAATAGTAGGTTTTTGATTTGCTATTATTTAAGTAGGCTTAAAACATTTATTAAAAAAAAAATGCACAACTATGCATAGCTTAAAATCATAGTGAGTTTCTACCTTTACTGAAATAGGCTTTTGATATTGTTATTATCTAAATAAACTTAATAATAAAGTTTCTAACTTTACTGAAATAGGTTTTTGATATTGTTATTATCTAAGTAAACTTAATAATAAAGTTTCTACTTTTACTGAAATAGGTTTTTGATATTGTTATTATCTAAGTAAACTTAATAATAAAAGAAAGGCTTAATTCCAACTCATTAAACCAACAAAAGTTTTAAAAAAAATGAATAATACTAATAACCCTACAATCCAAGGAATACAAAGTAGATGATTGACACTAATAATGCAATGAAAGTGATTGTATACTATGAGAATGAATAACCTCAAAAAAAATTTGTAAATTATATGTTAGGTGGATTTGTACAAAGCAACTTTAAATGAAACAACCAAACTCAATGTTAACCATTGAAATTATGATTCTTTGGTTGCATCATACCATTCTCATGCGATGACTATATGGCGCTGAATATACCAACAAAGTGATAACGTGACATACCATACAAAAGCATCGACCGTGTCATAGAACTTGATAGATGATGTGTCATTCTTTAAAACATTCAGCCATGTTATGCTGGCATAAATTTATTAGATTACGTATAAACATGAATTCGTGAACTCCTCACAACCATGCAACGATGGTTTGGAATTCAAAGATGGCAACGACTATTTGGAATTCAAAGATGATGGTCGAGATAAAACCATAATCAAACAAATATTTATAGTTTTAATGGTTATTTATTTAATATTTTCAATTTTAGTAGTAATTTATATATTATAAATTTTGAAATTTTCATTAAACTTAAATGTTGAATGTTGAGAGAAATGAATTGTGGAGTAATGATTGTTTATTATGTATATTAATCCATAAGGAGGTAGAGTATGTATACACTTTAGGAGTTATCCCTTGTCCCATAAACAAGGAGGTTTTATACACCAATTTAATGTTTAGTTTGACAATCATTATTATTATTATTATTATTATAATCAAGATTACTCTTACATATCATTTAATCATTGAATGTTCAAGTCATACATCTTATGTTCCAAGACCTACTACCATCTTCACTTATTAATCTTCACTTATTGAGTAAGAAGGCCCACTGCCATCTGCACTCACTTTGTTAGGAAGCAGAAGCAAAACATAACATATAACAGAGCATAAAATAAGCAAGATCAAAAATGCATTAAACCAAACACATCAATCATACACTTGACATAGTGATTTATGTGGAAACCCAATGAGGGAAAAACCCATGGGAAATGATTATCGGTATTCTTATTATTCAAGGGAGAATTACAATAGCCTTCATAGGCATACAATCATCCTCTCCTCACACACTCTGCTCTCTGCTCCTTGCACACACTTGCACTCACATTGTACTCCACCTCTATGGGTATGCTCACATATATAACATCTATCACTCAGTTATACAAACTGATCATGAATAGATCACATAGTTACACGAGCAGTTCATAAATACATTTCATGCATGCGCATTAACATAGTTGCATGCATGTGCATGTGACCACATGAGGAAATTCGTTGGCATGTTTCCAACAATATCCACCTTGACAATAATTTACCTTATATATCATGCCCTTAATTAATTCATCACCTTTTCTGCAAGCCAAGAGAAGTCAAACACTACCATAGCTTCTCTAACAAAACTGGTTTAGTAAACATGTCTACAGAATTCACTTTTGTATGGACCTTTTCCAAAGACACTCATCTTCATCAAAAACCTATCTTACAAAATGGTACTTAACAGAAATATGTTTCATCTTACTGTGATAAGTTGGATTTCTAGCCAAATGAATAACACTTTGGATATTGCATAATACTTTCACCTTATCCTGCATCCTTCCAAACTCACCCAATAAACCATGTAACCAAATTGCCTCCTTACATGCATGTGAAGCAACCATATACTCTTCCTCTGTAGTGGATAAAGAGACTATGTTTTGAAACTTTGACATCCAACTAACAAGTCCTCCTGCAAGAGTAAATACATATCCTGAAGTGGATCTCCTTTTGTCCAAGTCACCTGCAAAATCTAAATCTACATAACTGCAAACTGAATCTTTGGAACCATCATAGGTGATAGAATAACTGCTTGTGCCTCTAAGATATTGAAGCACCCAATTCACTTCTTTCCAATGCCCTTTTCGTGGATTTGACATGTATCGACTGACAACACCAATTGCATGTGAAATGTCTAGTCTAGTACTCACCATCACATACATCAAACTTCCCACTGCATTAGCATATGTTACACGAGACATATAATCCTTTTCTTCTTCATTACTAGGACATAAACCTGAAGAAAGATTGAAATGGGAAGCCAAAGGGATCTCTATAGGTTTCACATTATTCATATCGAATCTCATAAGTATTTTCTCCACATACTTCTGTTGTGATAACCACAACTTACCATTTTTCCTGTCTCTTCGTATCTCCATGCCTAAGATTTGCTTTGTTGCTCCTAGATCCTTCATATCAAATGCCCTAGCCAACTAGGCCTTTAAACTATTGATTTCGACCATGCTCTTTCTTGCCACAAGAATATCGTCAACATATAACACCAAAATAATGAACATGCCATTTTCCAACTTTTTAAAGTAAACACAATGATCATATTCACTTCTTGTAAAATTTAGGCTCACCATGAAGGAATCAAACTTCTTGTACCATTGCCTGGGAGACCGTCTCAGGCTATACAATGACTTCTTGAGTTTGCAAACAAACCTCTTATTATGATCCTAAACAAACCCTTATGTTTGTTCCATATATATATCCTCATCTAAATCTCCATGTAGAAACGTTGTTTTAACATCTGACTGCTCTAACTCTAGATCAAGTATAACAAGTAGTGCTAACATAACACGAACTGAAACAGTCTTCAAAATTGGTGAAAAGATCTCATGAAAATCAATACCTTCCTTTTGAGAATACACTTTGGCTACCAGTCTTTATTTATACCTTTTGACTTTATCATCAACACCCTTTTTCAGTTTGTAGACCCACTTGCAACCATAAAACTTCGTGTCCTTTGGAATTTCTACCAGGTCCCATGTTTTATTCCTTTCTAAGGAATCCATTTCTTCATAGATTTCTTCCATTGAGCACTTTCAGATACCTTAATTGCTTCCTAAAAACAACTAGGTTCTCCATCAATAGAAACTAAAGCCACAGATGAAACATAATCATCATACCTTGTAGGAAGATTCCTGACCCGTGAAGATCTCCTTAGAGATGGTTGAGGCATATCCTCAGTTTCCTGGATATTTTCTACATCTACATCTTCATCTTCTTCTTCTGGAACTTCTTCATGCTCCTGCCTTTCTGAAGATGGTTGAGTTTCTAATTGAATTTGCTAAACATGCCATACATGTTCTTGTCTCACTTCAACATCTAACAATTCTTATTTTAAGAGTGAGGATTCATCAAATACTACATCTCTGCTTATGATGAGTTTGTGGGAAGTAGGACCCCACAGTCTATACCCCTTAACTCCATCACCATAACCAACAAAGACATATTTATTTGATCAAGGATCTAACTTAGAGCGTTGATCTTTAGAAATAAGAGCATAAGCATCACAACCAAATATTCTTAGATTTGAAAAATCACACAAATGACTTGTCCATACCTCTTCTAGAATATTACAGTTTATTGCAGTTGATGGCAACAGATTTATCATATAGCATGATGCAATAAATGCTTCTCCCCACAATTCCTGTTGCATCTTGGCATTACTGAGCATTCTCCTTGCTCTCTCTAGAAGAGTCCTATTCATGCGTTCAACAACACCATTCTGTTGAGTATAATTTGTGGTATTATGTCTTTCAATCCCAACTTCCTTGCAATAGTTCTCAAATCCCATAGATGTGAACTCAAATCCATTATATGTCCTTAAACACTTGATTGACCTGTCAGTGCTCTTTTCAACCAAAGCCCTGAATTGCTTAAAAGTATTAAATACAACATCTTTTATTTTAAGTAAATAGACCCAAACCTTCCTAGAGTAATCATCTATAATTGTCACAAAATATGATGATCCTCCGAGATAAATTGTAGGGGATGGTCCCCAAACATTTGAATGAATATAATCGAGGATTCCTTTGCTTGTGTGCCTTCCTGCTTTAAACTTATGTCTACACTATTTTCCAAAAACACAATACTTGCAGAAATTCAAATTCAGAAACTTCAAACTTGGAAGTGACTTACAATCAACCAATACCTTAGGCCCTTTCTCACTCATATGACCCAAACACTGATGCCATAAAAAAACAAAGTCACTTGCATCTTCAGATGCTACCACTGCTTGATTTACCTTTGTCCTTCCTTCAAGCTGATAAAGTTTCTCGATCCTCTTTACCTTCATGAATACTAAGATGGCTTTGGACACCTTCAGTACTCCACCTTGATATGTACACTTGTAACCAACAGAATCTAGAACTCCCAAAGATATCAAGTTCTTTCTAAGTTTGGGTACATGTCTTACATTTGTTAATGTTCTTACAAAACCATTATGCATTCTAATCTGGACACTACCAACTCCAACAATTTTACAAGATAAAAAATTTCCCATAAAAACAACACCATCATCAATAGATTGGTAAGTTGAGAACCAATTTCTATGAAGACACATGTGGATGGACGCACCAGAATCCAACAACCAATATTGATGTAGATGTGAAACATCACCAGTAGACAATACCTCATCAACCATACCTGGACTTGTTTATGCTACATTAGCTTCCTTTAATTCTTTTGTGGAGTCCTCCTTGGATGCATTATGTCTTTTCCAGCAATCTTTCTTGAGATGCCCAGATTTTCCACAAAACCAACATTTATTCTTACTCTTCTTACCTCTTAACTTAGACCTTGATGTACCCCTCTAAATTTTCCCTCTTTCTGTAGATCGACCTCTGACCACCATTGCTTCTGCTATTGAGGTTTCTTTATCAGATGTTTTCCTTATCTCCTTGAACAACAAAGCTCCCACAACAGTGTCATAATCAAGGGCATATGTTGTGTTAAACCACACAGTTGTGACCAGATGGTCCCAAGACTCATGCAATGAACACAGTAACATAACTTCATTTTCTTCATCTTTTAACTTTACTTCCATATTAGTTAATTGACAAATCAAAGTATTGAAGACATTCAAGTGATCAATAATTTTTGTACCTTCTTTCATCTGCAAGTTGTACAACTGCCTCTTCAAGAATATTATGTTTGAAAAGTTCTTTGTCATATAAAGACTCTCCAGTTTGGTTCACAAACTTTTTTTTGTCTTCTCTTCAACGATGTTAAACAACACTTCATCTGCCAGACACAAACAAATATTACTGATGGATCTTGCATCTAGATCTTCCCAATCCTTGTATGTCATGCTTGTTAGTTTCTTTGACATTCCATCCAAGGATTTTTGCAATCATTGTTGCACAAGCAGATCTCGCATCTTGAGCTTCCATAGCGCAAAGCTATTCTTACCACTGAAATTTTCCACCTCAAACTTAGAACTCTGTACTTTTTCCATTAGTAGAAATAACCATCCAAAAGAAAATCACAGCTTCTAATAAACCAGGCTCTTCAATCCAGCGACCATATTATCTTCTCCTTTTCTCTCTTCTCCTTCAACTCTAAGCTCTAATACCACTTGTTAGGAAGCGGAAGCAAAACATAGAATATAACAGAGCATAAAATAAGCAAGATCAAACACACATTAAACCAATCACATCAATAATACACTTGACATAGTGATTTATGTGGAAACACAATGAGGGAAAAAACCACGGGCAATGATTATCGATATTATTATTATTCAAGGGAGAATTACAATATCCTTCATAGGCATACAATCATCCTCTCCTCACACACTCTTCTCTCTGCTCCTTGCACACGCTATCACCCAATATGCTAATCTTGCAAGTTATGTTATCATTTATGATTAGCTACATGCAATAATGGATTCATTTCATTAGCCAATCTCTATAAAATACTTTCAAATAATTAAAATTTTCTTAAAAAAATCGATTTGTAATTTCTTACCTTGAAAAACAAACCTCTCATTTTTTTATTATCAATAACTGGATTAATATGCAGTCAACGAGTAGCTGGATTAATATACAGTCAACCACGTATTATAATAAACACAATATATATATTACAGACTCTCCACACTCCTCCACACACATGACATACTCTCCGCAGGAAATCTTAGTCCCTACCAAGCCCCTTAGTAACCTAATAAATGCATTATGGATTGTGTTCAAATCACCGGAGAAGAAATATACACTGCTCATGAATCATGAAAAAATGATGCATTAATGAATTAATAAAAAAATCTTAATCTTTCATTATAAGTAACATTTAGTACTTACGGTTTTCTTTATATTTCCTTGGATTATTGTATCGAATTTTACTATAATTCTTAATTCAAAATCCCTCGTAGTCCTCATGGATAAATGTAAATACAAGGAAATGAAACTTGTTGAAAATGTCCAAAACATGTCATTGTCGATGTAATTTCAATGTCATTGGTGCTTGGAATTATACCTTTAAAAAATCAGATGAAAATAATTAAGAGGAAAATAAAAGCAATTTAAATAAATTAAGAAAATTGTGAAAACATGTTCATAAATACACTAACCCATTCTAATGATTTGGTTCAACTCATGGTTCAAATAGGAAATTTATAACATGCATGACTATTATGTCATTCAGTATAGATCCGACATATTTTACACTTTCCATTGCGATAGATCCGACATAATTTACAAGAAGGAAAATTGAGGAGTAGATCTCTCAAAGAGATTCCTGGATTCCAGAGGAAAAATTATTAGAATCTACACTCCTTTATATGTGAAAAAAATGGGCATTACAATGGGGTCTTTCTTGGATTGCATCACATGAATAATAAGAAATGCCCATAGCCTTAGTCAATGCAGAAATCAGATAAATCCCAAAGACGGTATTGGTTTAGATCAGTACTAAAGACCGGGTGATGACTCTGCAAACGAAAATTTCTTGTCATTTGGCATTGAAGAAGGGTCTAAGCCGCCTTGCTTTTAGCATGTAGATACTTGATCCACTCCATAAATCTGTAGAAGAAGCAACTTGCAAAGTTGAGCTTGAAAATTCCGATCTCTTCTCTCTCTTTTGAAGGAAACAACCAGCCATGCTATTTCTTCCACAATTATTAAAAGCAACTGCATGTTTTGATCATAAATTATTCCTGTGTGTTAGCACCAGAAGTCACTCCTGGATTGTGGCAGGAGTAAGCCCGATAACCATCAGTTTTTATGTCACAGGTTGATTATAAAAGGGTGATCGAAAGGGAGTAAACTCAGAACAATATCGTTTTATCTCAGAAAACTAGGTCGAAAATGCATAGATAAGTGAGGTATTAATCTAACTTAAGACAATAAGTTTGTATAGTGGTGAGTAGACAAAAGAAACATGACGAAAGTGTAAAGGTCTTCTCTGGACATCCGGTTTTCCAGCAGCCTATGGAGGAAAAGTCTCAGATGCAAGATCCTCTTGGTCTGAGAACTTCAAAACACTGAAAATGTTGCAACAACAAAGATAGTCAAACCTACACTACAATATGGCCAGAACACTCGAATGGATCATCCATGCCCGATCTTTTAGAGTGAGAAGCAAAGGGATGAGAGAAGAAGCTGGCTTCCATTAAATAAGAAGTCTCAAATAACAAACATAACCAGAGAACCAGAGGCCTCGTCAAAACATTACAATTGAGAGCTTAGCTCTACCATCGATCCTTACAAAAATATAAAAAATGAGTATATATACTCAGAGCAATCTGCCTCCCCCCCTGACAGTAGGAGAGTCGCTAAGCTACTTCATTTAAGGCTTTACATGTGCATGGTCTTCTTGCAGACTGTGCACACAACTTCTTGTCTGACACTGGTTCAGATGATATGGCTTTCACAGGGAACCTGTCCATCGGGGTACCATGGGCTGACTTCTCCAGACCTTCCCCCACGCCTTCCATTTATGGATTGAGATGAGGTTTCAACCACCTGCTCAATTCATAATAACTACTTCTTCGATGGAGGGTGGCTGAGACTGAAAACACAAGGGATGACCACGTGCCTCTCCCAAGGCTTGGAGGCTAGCCTCCTTTTCTTCGGGCTCCATTCTCAATATAACCCAGGGCCATGACCCCTCGCCTATCTTCAAATTCATTTCGACATTTTTTCTTTCAGGGATTTTCACCTCCCCTGACTTTGATATCGCGATGCCCGAAATCGCGAAATGGTGGCTGAGATCAGTAGTCATATTTTCTTCGAGATGGATGGCCACAATAATTCCCTTGATCATACGAACTGTCGACTATGAAATGCATGCTATCCTTGTTTCTTGGATCCATTCACCACATGACCAAGGGCTATGACCATGGGGCTAAACCTCCCGGGTGTTTTGGGGCTTCTACTTTTTGGGAGTTTCACCTCCCCTGTCTTCTAATCTCTAGTACCAAATCTTGCAAAACGGCTCCATCATATCAATGGTTGGATTGGCCTTAAAACCGATGGCCACAATCTATTCTCCATTGAACAATCCTAGCCCTTATCTTCTTTGGCCCCACTTCATACAACCTTGAGGCTGTGACCATGCCAGACACCAAAGGGGCTTCATGAGTTTTGTGTATCGGTGATGGGAAGGAGACGACCCCATGGTCCTTAGACTCCCGGTAGCCCGAAAGCCGAAACAACATATCTAACGGCTCAAATATTTCCTTGATCAATGGTCCTGATTGTGTCAGGACCTCTCATATCGGGGATCCCTGATCCACCTCTTCCCTGTCGTCCTAGTAGAAAAAATGCTAAAACAGTCAATCGACTGTTGCCTGTCTCCACAGGATCGGACGACCCAGATTAATTATTTCTTGACCTTTGGTCTCAGGCCTCTGCCCTGGCGTTAAACCTTGGGAAACTTCACATTCTTGAATTTCATGATGACCACTAATCTGCACCGTTAATGGATCCTCACCGTTGAAAAGCGATCTTTGCCCGCTCGCTTGCTTTGTGTCACTATTTAGCCGCTCTCGATGCTGTAGATAGTGGAAAAGGGGATTTGGATGACCAGACTTAGGCTTGGGAAGGCAAAGGTTCAGTGATGGAGGTAAAAGGAGGAGGGATCGACCTTCAAAAGAGACAGAGGAATTTAGGGTTGATCTCTTCCAGGCATATTGATAGGGAAAAACTAGTCGATCGATAAGGATGACTGCGAATGAAAGAGAAAGACATGCCTGGATGGAGAAGGAAAATCATGACCGGGTCGATAGAAGGGGAGAAGACAAGAAAAATTACATACACAGGAATAAAATATAGACCCCCAAGGTCTTGACAGGAATATGTGATAACACTGCGCAATGAAAAATTCAATAATACATGTGGGTTCTTCTCGATGACCCTGTCTGGCTCAATCATGACTTTGATAATAACCTCCCCACCCTTAACTATTAATTATCATTCGTACTCCATCGTTAGTGGCACGTATCCCTGGATATGCTAATCTTATAAGATATGTTTGATATGTTCGCATTTATGATCCGCTACCCCCTCAATAAGGAATGATTTTATTAGCCAATCATATATCAGTAAAATACGTTTAAATAATTAAAAAAAAAATTGTAATGTTTTACCTTCCAAAAACTTAGGAATTTTTTGGTCAATTGTTAAATTAATATGCAGTCAAGGATCCATCAATCCCTATATACCATGACGTGACAGGTATAATAAGAACTCCATGCGCACATTGTGTTATTTTGTAATGGAATGCACATAATGTATTATGTTGTAATTGAATTTGACTTAAATTATTTTGATCTTAATTACTGATTTATTATAAAATTTATGAAATTTATATATTAAGTTTAATATTTTAAAAAATAAAAAAAATTGTGAAGTGATAATTTTACATAGAAATTTGTTTATTTAAAAATAGTTGTTTTAGAAAATGATTTCCACTAATACAATGTGACATCCAATGGAAAAACCAAATTATCTTACAAAATGATTACCATTAATACGATGTGACATCCAACTGAAAACACAATAAGACTAACGAGTTGTACCATAATATCCCACAGGCCACGCAGGGTTGGAATTTGGCTAGGCCATTTTGCCTGTCAAATATGGCCAAAATTTGCAGGTGACCGTCTCTAAGAATCTGTATGCAAATTAAAAAAACATGTTTATGACAGATTATTAATTTTATAAAAAGTCCTTAATACCATTCACTTTGCATTACCATTAGAGGTAAGTGTCATTGTGTTGGAGGCTGAGGGTCATTTCCAAATCAATTTTCGAATCTGGTGGTTAATGGTGGTAGATAAAGAGCTGCATGGATCTACCTAACACCATTTAGGTTGGAGTGGAACGAACAATACACATTGAAATCTGCATACTTACATTGTAGAGTCTCCAATGTGCATTATCTACGCAGGCCAACAAGTTGTTTTGAATTTACCACCATTGCAGACTTGCAATGTGGAGTATCCAATATCCATCACCATTGCAAAATTTCAGTTGCAGTGTGGAATCTCCAATGTCCATTATCGAACGTTGAATCCCACTTCCCAAGAAGACAAGTTGTTTTGGATTTACCACAACTCAGAGTGCATTAAGTTGATGGAGGAAACTGGATCTCAACTCGTACTCGAGGCGACGAAGCTTTTACTAGTTTCAGGTAATGCATCTTTGTTAGAAATTTGTTTATGAGATTAATTTTGTAGGCTACCATATAGAAACACATCATGGCTATAATATTTGGTAATTAGTTGAAACTAGTGTCTGCAAATGGAAACATGTTCAATGGCCACCATGTGAATATATTTTTACAGAATGTTGACTCTGACTATGGTGTTTTTTAAGATTTTTTCTCCATTTCCTTTACTGAGCTATCAATCATTAAGCGTGGGAAATGATAGTGATTCCATTTTCCATAATTAGCTTTGCCTATTTATCTACAATCGATTGAGATTCAATCAATAATAGTATTCAATGATGGCCATCGTTAGATCTTCATCATAACCTATATTCCATTTCTTAATCTTCATGGGATCGTCGCTCCTACTGTGTAATGCGTCCCTTCCCTGAGCTTTGATTGAGACTCAATCAATAATAGTATCCAATGATGGCCATCATCGGATCTTCATCATAACCTATATTCCATTTCTTAATATTCATGGGCTTGTCACTCCTACTGTGCAATGCATATCTTCCTTGAGATTTTTTAGGAGAATAAATAGGGATAAGAATATTACAGGAAAAAATGAGGGGGAAGTTTTCCATGCATGAGATGTTGGTACTATAGCGGTTGATAGACCATTGTCAATAATTTTATTTTCAAAACAAATGCCTTTCATATTCAACAACCCGGTTATTCCATTTGATTTCACCTGCAACAGGTGGTAGGTGGATTTTGAAATGGTTCATGCCTTGTGGAATCCATGTTGGGTGCCATTAATGGTCATTTCTGATTTATATTGTTTTAATAAAACCTTCCATGTATGTGTGGGGTGATGGGCCTTGCCTTGGTTAGATTTTTCTTTGTACTACATAACGAGTGTCACATTTTCTCACACCCATTTGAAGGTGATTGTCTGCAGTATGTTGGTTTGAATTTCATATCCCTCTTCTAGTCTCTCTCGAACATGGGTTTGAATCCCAATCCCCACATTGTTTCAGTGTGATTTGTGCATGACTGGAGGTTATCCTTGGGTGGATAGGGTGCTCCATTTTGTGTTTAAATTTAATTGGGAGTTAAATTTTCATGTCTATTAGAAACAACTTGAGATTCACATTTTTTTTGCAAGACAAACATTCTTGGTGAAGAGTTAATTTCTCATCAAAACTTCATTATTGAAGGGAACAATTTTAAACATAACGTTCTTCGACAGGTAGTATAGACACCCAAAACATAAAAAAAAATTGGTTTGATGGGTAAAAAGAGATACAAATTCCAACCCTGGCCACGCCACATAGAAATGCAGACCAGTAGTTGATCAAAATTTGTACATTAAGAAAAAACATCCCTATGTATCATGTCATCTGAGCTTTCATATAAGACCAATCCAATCAAATCAGTTCAAGAATTATAAAGCTAACACCACCTTCCCTGGTTGGTATTAATTAACAGCATGGTATCAATAAATTTTTTCTAAATTTTTAAATTCTAATTTCCAACCATCTCCAACCATAGTGAATAAATGATACTCTCTCAAAATAAACAAGTAAAATTAGTAACAAAGTTATTTATACATGCCTCTTAAAAATATTTTAATATAATAGTTATATAGTTCAAAACAATAAAATTTACAAATCAATTTTAAAATAATTATTATAAATTAATATGTTTGAAAAAATAAAGTTAAACCACCTCTACATGAATTGACATACATACTAATTGTAATATAAGATTAATTTTTTTATATAATATAGAAAAAATACATAATTTAAATTGAAAAAATAAATAATAATAAATATTAAAATGAAAAAAACTATAAAATCATTTAAAATAAAGCTTATGATACTTTTTTTGATTTTGTATATATAACATAAATATATGACTAGGTTTTAGCTTTAAAAAAAAATTATTTTTTTTTCTATTTTTATTTTTAAACTATATATATAAATATTTAAGTGAAAAATATATAATACATTATTTAAATAAAAAAATATTACTTTTATATATAATTGCAACAATATATTCATCCAATCTTTTTTTATTAAAATTTAAAAAAAATCATAATATAAAAAGATTTTTCGAATTGAATCTTCATATTAATTAAACTAGTACTTTTAATTATAAAAAGATTTATATATATTTTTTTCTTTTTAATCCTTCTTCATACTTAGATGTTAAATAAATTTAGAGTTAAAATGAATTTACTTGCTCCTATAAAAAAAAATTGTAAAGTCTTAGCACATATTTTTGTCTTTTTTTTTTCTTTTTCTATAATAAAAGATTATAGACCAAAATCACAAACCAACAAATAGAGTTGTATACATAAATTGATATCAACCAAGTCAAATTTCTATAAAATTATTAAAAAAAATCTAATTTTTTGGCTTCTATGTCCACGACAAAATCAAATCAATAAGGTGAATATGACCACTTGTCTCTCTATAATTACCTCACAACTTTCCAACCCTCTTCCCATTTTAAATTCTTTCGAATCTCACAAAATTTTCATTTCTTTTCCCTAAATTCAAATCAATACAAACAAACTTTAATAGATGATGACAAGAATGATAAAGTATGAAAACAATGCAACAATTTTCTCTTTATTGAAAAAATTCCCCCAAATTCTCAATCCCTGTGCCCGATTCATGTCAAGTCAATAGACTCATTTACCAAATAGAGTTGTACACATAAATTGATACCAATGAACCAAGCAAAATTTCCATAAAACTATTCAAAAAATATCTACCTATTTTTTGGTCTCTATGCCCCTAACACAATCAAATCAATGAGGTGAATATGATCATTTCTCTTTCTCTATAATTGCAACA
>JZKD02S1432327.1:58269-72654 GCA_000966675.3 Picea glauca
CTATTAGGTCTTCTTACATCCACCTTATTCTATTTTATTGAAAGGTCTTATTAATATTGACCTTTATTACATCAGAATACATTGATCTACCTATGTGCGGGTTAGGACCTTAACACAAGCTCATATAAGAGAGACAATGAGATTCTCTATTAAAGAGGGAAGAGCTTGGGGGATGAACAATGTGTTTAGACTTTCAAGGATAAAGGGATGCAGAATCAATGTGAAGTGAAAATTTCTCCATAGTATATTTTCTCTCAAAAGTTGAATTCCTCTCTTTTTTCCATTGCTTCGATATGGCCCAATTTATAGCCTTCAAATGGAACTGAAGGGTCGAGTCAGAACGTTTGCAGTAAATGGAAGGTCAAGGATCATGGATCTTGTGACATGACATGGAAAACAAACACAATTTTTAATTTTGGGCACAAATCCCGATGTACGCGGGTTGTAATGGTGAAACCTATGTATACACATGTTGTCTAACTTGTAGGGCACGCATATGTGGAAAAATATGATTTTTTGGCTCTGGAAGGAACAATAAGGGACTTCAAGTTTGCATAGGGAAATGAAAAGGCCTTCTGAGCAAGTTGCATGGGGTGAGAAATTTTTTTCTATAACTTATGCCCCCTAATGTGTGAGGTCAAAGGAGTATCTCCGATGGATGAAATACATTATAATTCCCAGAAGTGGAGTGATGGAGACTCAGATGGAAGTGCTAGCTACTCATGAGAATATTAAAATTTATAATGACTTTGTACATATGGCTGCCAGTTTGAATTACACTTCAGATAGATGTGGAAATATACTAAACAACTGTTCATGGCCATGAATAGGCAATACAAAGTAGACACATTCCATAGGCTGTCATAGTCACGAACATGGCCCAATGAAGACCAGTCTCATAAATATGAAGATATCTATATACAATGGAGTACAATATGATCTCCCATAATAATTCAAGTCATATAGGTACTAGTCCAATGAATGACAACAAAGCTACTACTGTAAACTGAATGTCTTCTACACAATCTGCCAAAGCTACAAGTCTACATCATGTGACTAGAGGAGTTGACGTCGAACACAACGAGACTTTGTTTGATTACTGGTCATTAAGGTATATCGTTAACAAACACGAGACAACCTACTGATAATGAAAGTAGGTATCAAGGCACCAAGTACATTCTTACAAGTGTGAATAAAGGTGTTGAGGTCGAACACTTGAATAATCCATCGATCAGGAGACATTGATGTATTCCCAACTGTCAATGGAGGGAGAACCTGCCAATAATGATTGCAAGAATCTAGGTACTCATACGACTCTAGGCTTTGTTTCCAGAATAGATGATATGAAGTCGATGGAATGGGGCCCACTGAAAGGAGAGAATTAAGGAATCTCTCATCAGTCAACATGAGGTACAAAGAAATAGCTTGGTGATTTGGAGGAACTCATATGAAGAGAATTTTCATGAACCAACAACCCCATGCATCTTTTGTATGAACTAGATGCAATTAGTACATGAAAAATACCCTTTGAATAGTAGCCAATAAGGAAAATTGTTGAAAAAGGAGAGGAAACCAACAATAAGGCTAATGGAATCCAAGACACTACTGGGTTCAAGGTGACCTACCCATAATGAAAGTAGGACTAGGGTGCATAGTAGGAATACATCTTCATGTAACTCTGAGACACACTAAGGGTATGGTTGACATGCAAAGTCAAGAGGTCTGAGAAATGGATGACACAAGATTATAGACTTCCTTTGAATAAAAGCATGAGAAAAATGGACAACTCAAGTAGCATATACTTGATGATGAAACTTCGTGATGCATGAGGCATCAACGAGCTCTCCATAGGGACTAGAAGAATAATCAGTTAGAGGAGTAAAATCTAAGTAATGAGCTCATTATCCAAATTTTATGAGCAGAAAAAAATAAATACAGGTTCTTACCAAAAAATAACAGAGATACAGTAAAATTGGTTTTCTATTCAATAAGGAAATAAGCTGAAACTGTAAAATGCAACAGAAACAAGCTTGCTGGAATGGTGGCTGCTTATCTTTGAGAAGTGATGTGACGGTTGCTCTCATTCGCAAGAAGATGATTACAATGAGGCTCTGAAGGCATTTTTACAATAAAAAGGAATTTCAAAAACCCTAGACATCCAAAAACCTAACCCTAGGAGATGAAGTGCCAAAAGTCATGTGGGCCCCGTTTGGGTAAGTTAGTACATCAACTTCCTGGGGTCGTAACTTTTGCATATGATCTTTGTTTTAGGCGTATGATAGAAAATTGGAAAGGTATCATCAAGGAGATTCATTTTGTGGGAAATATAAAAGGAACACACATATTTTACTTCTTTTCCCCAAAAACATCGTTTAGGGCCTCAAAACGGCTCCGGAAGTGAAAAATTGCTAAAAATAGTAAATTACCAAAATTGCCAGAAAACTGTTTTGAGCCAGTTGGAGAAGGTGGGTGGCCACAGATATCCAACTAGATCAATCCTCCCTCCTTATGAATCAATTTTATCGATTTCATTGATTTCTCCCATCAGATGAAAAAAATTTTGCTGAATTTGGCCCTGGGTGAGCCACTTGCCTTGGTGCAGGAGCTGCCCTGCTTTGACGACTTGATAAATATGGATCCTTTGTTGTTGAGTTCCCTTGATATGTGTGTCCAAAATATGATCACTGGATTCCTATTGTATGCAGTCAGGGTTGAACTCTTTTGGTTTCAGTTGTTCTGCTACTTCTGAGGTGTCCAATAATGGTGGGAAATAAGGGTGAAGGAGATCCACGTTGAACATTGGGTGGAAGCCAAGGAAAGGAGAAATGTTGAGATCAAAATAATTATCCCCCATGGCATTGGTGATGGTGTATGACCCATAATAGAGTGGGAACATATTTCGATGGGGTCCTGTAAGGCATTCTTTTAGCAAGTGCAACCAAACTTTGTCACCCACCTGAAACTTATGTGGCACCTGATGTTGATCTTGGCGCTGCTTGTACTTGTCATTGGAATTATGTAGGATATCCTAAACCTGTTGGTAGATGTTTTGGATCCAGTCAATGAGTTAGGTGTCTTTTTTAGCTTTAGTTGGAGTAGGAGATGAGTCAGTCGAGGTGACCGCAAGCGGAAGTGCAACATCTATGGGACCCAATGGTGGGAATCCCAACCCCACCTGAAAGGGGATGTGGCCAGTTGAGATATGCATGGCTTGGTTGTAACGAGGGTTCTTGGAATTATACATGCGAAGGATATGCACAATCATTCAATTTACGACCTCAGTTTGGCCATTTGTCTGGGGGTGGAAGGTCATGGATTTGGTGAGCTTGGTGTCTAGCAGTGACCAGAGGCTCGACCAGAATGTGCTGAGAAATTGATTGTGCCGATCTAAGACAATGGTTTGTGGGATTCCAAAATGTAACCTGACTCATTCAAAGAAGAGATTGGCAGTGGCCTCTGTTGTGATTCTCTTCTTGCAGGAAACCAAGATCACCATCTTAGAAATGTTAAATTATGAGCTTGATTTCTTATGCGGATTAATTCTTTTATTTTCTTCAACACTTTGATTCCAAATTAATATACTTCAACAATACCAAATCATAATCGAATAGCAATAACTATGTAGATAAGTAAGCATGCACATCAACAACACATATACCCTGGGGAAACCTTGTACAGGGAGAAAACCCCCAACAAACGATATTCCTTTATTGCATTAATAATGTAAGATCTCCTACAAATATACACCATGAATTTGTTTCTCTCAAGGAGCTTGCCAAGATGACTCTAACCTGAAAAAGACTTAAAATACCTTGCTGAAATACACCTCTGAAATGCTGCCTCTTTATCACTGATGTGATCCTCTATTACTTCACCCTTAACCTGCATATGAAAACTATGTTTCAAAACTGTTTTGAAGAGAGGTGTTGGATCATGTTGTCATTGATGCCAATGCTTTCATTGATGCCAATGGTTTGATTATTTGGGAGATTGTTGGATCATATGTCATTGATGTAAATGGTTTTGTTTGATTGATGTCAAGTAATTGATAAAGATGGATCATTGATATGATTCCCTTGATGAGGATGATATATGTCCAAGTGGAAACCAATTGATGAATATGGATCAATGAGTTGTCATTGATACATGATGCAATGGTGAATTGATGCAAAGATGAATAATTATTGTTTTATCATGGTTGATAAGGTGCACAAATGGATGAACTCCAAAGTGGTCCGCTTATGGTGAAAGCCCTCACGGGAAGACGCTTTATGGAATGAGTTATCCTAGAAGAATGGTTGGAGGACCCATGCTTGTATGTCAAATAATGAGATGAATAACAATGAAGTTGTTGGTGAAACTATCCTATATGGATAGTGCTTGTCATGCCATTTTCGGTGGTATGTGGAATATCACATAACTCCTCACGGTTTGAGAGCTATGACCTTATGAAGTTGGAGGACCCCCATATGATGGCTTGAAGCCCCAAAAGGTCAAAGAAGTCAAAGTGCTTGAAAATAAGAAATCATTATTTAAATGATAAAGTAAAGTGACAAAATCAAGAAAGATTATTTAAATAATAAAATGAAGTGACAAAATCTAGAAGGAATATTTTGATAAAGTATTGGAGAACTTTATATTCATGGAAAGTGGTTAACCCTAAAATATGGAAAATAGGTTAAGTGACCTAGAAATGGGTTAAGTAACCTAAAAGTGGGTTAAGTGACCTAGAAGATGAAAGTATAAATAAGAAGCTAGGATCTCTTGTAAAATGTACATTTGGTGAGAATCCTTTTGTGGATCAATGGAGAGCTTCTTGGTAATATCTTTTGGAGTATTGATGGAGAGCTTCTTGTGAGAGCATCTTGTTGATGTGGATCTCTTGAGCATGATTGAAGATCTATTCTGAAGAAGAGAGCGAGAGGAGGATCTCATGAACGCATCAAAGTTTTGGCAATGTCGGAGATCTTGACGGAAAAAGTCTCGGATTCACAAAAACGCTATTTTCTGATGTCCACACGGGCTGTCTGTGTATAGGGTGCATGTACACGTGGGATGACTATGTACATGGAGCATGGAGTAGATAAAATCATGGAGATTTTTGTTTGAGTTGGTGCCAAGCTCTTGGATGATGAGGCAGGTTCTAGATCTACATTCTATGGCCTCGGATCTATCACTGAGACACTGGTATGGTTACATTATTATCTTAATGGATACTATTGTTTGATGTGTTGTGAATTCTTAGGGAATTATTGGTATGGATTCTATGATGTGGTTCAATTTGGTTGATTTGGTTGATGGAGTGAGAAACACTCTTGTGATTCAATAGTGACATGATTGCTACGATATACTAGTTATTTATACATGACTGAGATAGCATTCATATTGATTTGTTGTGGAGCATGAGCAAGTTATTGGAGAGCTTGGATGTGTTGTGATTGGTTGTGGGTCAGTTTGGACAGTGGAAGACAGAAGAGAAAGTGATTGCAGGTTGTAGAGGATCTGAGCATATGAAGAAAAACAAAACCCTAGAAGTAGACGCTTGTTGCATTATACACTAGCCGCGTTCACACACGGGCTGTAGTGAGCCAGGGTGCGTGTACATGTGAGCTGCACTACTGACAGGTCACGTACCTATTGATAGATTGATATCTGTTGAGGATTGTTGCCTCATCTCAGTTGGTGCTGAGGGTGTAAGATGAGTCTTGCATTATAAAGTTGGTGCTCTTGTAGAGTTGTACTCTATTCACTTGTTGCTGATAAACCCCAAGGATTGTAGTCTGTAATAAAAAGAAAATTGTACATACATCTTGTGTTCTTTGTGTTCATTGTGGTGATGACTTGTTGATGATATATTGTTGATAATGCACTATATTGGTTATAAATGACAACAATGGGTAATGAATAAATGACTTGTTGCTGAATAAATGACAGCAATGGGTAATGAATAAATGTTGAATGCTAATTGATTAGTTTTTGTGAAAGAGAGAAGTTTTGGGAAAAAGAGCCCCACACTCATTCACCCCCCCTCTAAGTGTGGTAGGTGTGTCCAACAGTTCGACCTCTGCTTATATAGGCTGAAGAGAGGAAGAGGAGAGGCTCGAAATAGTAACATGTTTGCATGCTTTAATCATAACTCAACTTCATACTTTAGTTCGAACTTAGAACTAGACTTGAGATTGGTTACAACTCAGCATTACACTTCAGTTCAAAAATAGAACTAGACTTGAGACTGGTATGCTTTAGTTCAAACTTAGAACTAGACTTAAGATTGGTTAAAAATTAGCATTACACTTTAGTTCTAAAATAGAACTAGACTTAAGACTTTAGTTGCAACTCAACATTACACTTTAGTTCTAAAATAGAACCAGACTTAAGAATTTAGTTGCAACTTAACATTACACTTTAGTTCTAAAATAGAACTAGACTTAGTACTTCGGTTACAACTCAACATTACACTAGACTTAATACTTCAGTTATAACTCTTGATAAGGCATTTCGAAATTCTCTTCATGGTGGATAATGTTACATGTGCCAATGCACTAGATCAATACATTTACATCATTTTCAATATTAGGAATATTGTTTGATTCTAACTCATAGGAATTTTATATTCAAGATAACTTTTGCTAGATACCTTGACTTTTGCTTATGGCTCACAAGGTTTGACTAGGCTCACAGAGGTTGTATGTTCCCCTTGAATTTTGCACTAGTATGTCTATGCTCACAGAGGTTCTACGTTCTCCCTGAATTTTACACTAGACTGTCTATGCTTACAGAGGTTGTACGTTCCCTCTGAATTTTTCATTAGAATCACATAGAATCTTGTTCGTCCTGACTTTTGGTTTGACTCACAAAGGTTGTACATTCCCCCCCTAGATTTTTTCAATACCTCAAAAGACTGGTTGACTCTCCAAATCTCCCTAGCTAGCCTCAGGGTGGCCCATATGGCCTCTCATTTGAGAATGACTGTCGATACTGCCAAATTTAACACTCCCTCTCAGTGCGGGAGTCATTCTCAGCCACACCAAGATTTCCTCTTAGCTGCACAAATTGTCTCGAGGTCAGAGGCTTGGTCAGGATATCAACTACCTGCTCACTTGTGGCTATGTACTGTACCTTTACATTTTTTCTCTGGACCAAGTCTCGGATGTAGTGGTACCTCATGTCAATATGTTTTGACCTGTCATGAAATACCAGGTTCTCTGTTGATTTTATGCAACTTTGATTATAACAGTGAACCACCATCATCTCGAGCTTGTCACCAAACAACCCATAAACCAATTTTTTGAGCCATACTGCTTCCTTGCTAGCATCACTTGTTGCAATGTACTCAACCTCTACTATACTCTATGCAATGGATCCTTGCTTTCAACTTGACCAAGAGATCATGGTGGATTCTAAATTGAAGCAGTATATGGAAGTACTCTTCCGATCCACTGGGCTTCCTGCCCAGTCAACATCTGCATACCCATGCAGAAATAAACCATCAATGGATGTATATCTCAGACCATAAGTAATGGTCCCTCTGAGATATCTCAAGATTTGATTTGCTGCCACCTAGTGTCTCTGTCTCGGTTCAGTCATGAAATGACTCATTGCAATCACTGCATAGCATATATCTAGCCTAGTGTGGATCATGTACATCAATGATCCAATCAACTACCTATACATGGTGGGATCCACCAAATCTAAACCTATATCAAAATCATGTAGCTTCCTCAGGTTGGTAACCATTGAAGTAGACATGGATTTGCAATCCATCATACCAAACCTCTTTAGTACATCCACTGTGTATTTTCCTTGTGCCAGAAATATCTCGCCCTATCTTTGCCACACTTCCAATCCTAAGAAGTAATGCATCAAGCCTAAGTATTTCATATCGAATTCTAAGGTTATCTCCCTCTTACACCAAGCTATTAGCCCTTCATATCTTGTTATAAAGAGATAATCAACATACAATATTAGTATAACAGGTTGGTTACCTCTTACCTTGAAGTACAGATTTGCATCAACATCACTTTTCTGAAAGTCCAGTCTTTTAAGAAAGCCATCAATCCTGTCATACCAAAACTCTAGGAGCCTGCTTAAGACCATACAAGGCCTTTCTTAGCTTGAATACATGAGTGCCTTTTTTATGCAGTATAAAACCATCTGGTTGTTCCACAAAGTCTTGTTCAATCTTTCCATTCAAGAATGTTGTTTTTACATCGATTTGATGTAGCTTCCAACCAAGTACGAAAGCTAAATAAATAATAGTTCGAATGGAGGTATACCCGGATACAGGAGAAAAAGTCTCTTCGTAGTCGATTCCTTCTTTCTGAGTGAAGCCTCTGGCTACAAATCTTGCTTTGAACTTTTCCACACTTCCATCAGCTGCATGTTTGATCTTATAGATTCATTTGGAAGAAACCACTTGTTGAAACAATTCTTAATTTTTTTTATCCCTAAGTCCTAAACTTTCCTTTTTCGGGTTTCAGATTTTCATAAAACACAAGCTTCGTTATCATTCCTAACGCATTTTACCGATTTCCCGAAGAGCTCAATTATTTGAATAATAAAAGGCAAAAAAACATAAAAGCATTATAAGAATCCCGACGCATTTTTTTTTTTAAATTATTTTAACCATGATAAGCTTTAAAACTTATGGATTTAAGGTTAACTTTAAAGAGTTTTCGGGATTCGGGGTTTGTTGAAAACATATTTTTCAATACAAATCGAATTGTGAAATCCCAATCCCCGATTCCCCGAAATAAAGAGAGTTAGTTTAAATGCTAATTAATTAATTCTCTAAAACAAAAAGTTAAGGCTTAAGTTAATCATTTCACGATTTTGGGATTCAAGGTTCAGTGATAACACATCTCTTGACAACATGATCCCCGAAATCCCGAATTGTGAAATCCTGATTCATAATTTGTGTTAAATCGAACTAACTCAGTTTGTCCTTAACCCTGATTAGTTAGATAATTAAGAGGAATTTAAGTCTTATTTTTAAAACACGTCACGATTTCGCAACTTTGGAAATCGAGATTCGTCAATGACATACTTCTTGTCAAAATGATCCTCGAAATCCCGAAACGCTAAATATCAATTTATCACTTTGCTAAAACATTTAATTCTTAATTAACATGTCGCGATTTCGCGATTTCGGAGATCGGATTTCATCAATAACATACTTCTCGACAACATGATTCCCGAAATCCCGAAAAACAAAATCTTCATGCTTAATCTATGTTTAACATCAATTAACCTTTTTCCAAAGCATGATTAATGATAATCATTGATTAAGGTTTCGTTCATGTTTCGGTTTTCGATTGAGTAAAATGTCCTGAGTTTTCTTTAAAAATTCAAAGGTGATAAAATACCGGCATTTAAATAATGAATCACTGGTGATACGTGGTGCTAATGCGTATCTCAGTAAAATATCTTCTGCATTAAATGCCTTAAATTCTTGTCAGCTGCGTCAATCCTGTCACTTTTAAATGTCTTAAAAGAGCATTTGAATGTCTACGTTGTCATTTTATCAAGCGCAAGAAACACTCAGTTGAGTTCATTCATTCATTATCTGTGACAGGTTTTCCTTTTAATATACAGTCATGGCACCGGAAAAGGCATCGAAGAAGAGTGAAGATACACAGGAAGGAGATATCATCTCCAACACCATGCCACATGCTATAGATTCCATTAAATCTTGGACTCAAATTTCTGAATTTCTGGAATGTGAACTCAAGAATGCTCATCCTGATTCTGAGAATCACTATTGGGACATAGCTGAATCAGAGCTTCATAAGATCGTTGCACGCACTCAGCTCGTGGCATACAATGATATGATCAGTTGGGCCCTGGAAAAGGTCGACATCCTGACAAGGAGCATCTTAAATGATCAGGGAGTCATCATCGACTCATTCAGGCTAGAATACATACAAGTAATGTATAAACTCTCACCAAATCCTAAACATACTTTTAATGCTGAGTTTTTAGAAGATTTTCAAAGGAAAGAATGCATTGAGGTAGAGCAGACCTATCCTGATATGATTAGAGAATGGTGGATGTGTCCATCAAAATTTAGAGCCAATACTCATGGGGTTTATGCTACAACATCCTTGAATGAATACATGGTCTACGTAGCCATTATGCTATGTAGACTTTTCGGGAGAAAAGATCCGTGCCATTTTCATGCAGATTGGGTGCCCTTTTTGGAAGAAGCTTCAGAAGGGTATGCTTTTAACTAGAGTAAGATTTTGTCAGATAACCTAACACAGGAAATCTCAAACTTCAAAGTTGCAAAATCAAAGGGACAATCAATGGCCTTTTACATGTCAGCATACATTATGGATGCAATATTCTATGTGACTCCTTTTCCCTTAATGAATTGGATTTGGAACATAACCTATCCAGAACCCATTCATGAATATCATTCTGCCCTTTGGGAAGAAAATGTTAAGGACACATTTTATGAAATTTGTCATTTTGTTATAATTTCGATGCATAAAATATTTTTTAGATGTGAACCTCCTTGCATTTCTAATACAGTCACAGAAAATATTAAAGCAATATCCGACTGGTTTATTGACGAGAATTTTTCCTACATTAGGGTTTATGGTTGTTCTATTCCCCCTCATGCACTCCCTAAATTCCTACCAGACAGATTGGTGTGTAGAGAGGTAGCCCACCAGATAATAAAAGGAGGCATTGGATTAGAGCTAAAGGAAACTCATAAGAAGTCATGGCCAACTTTCCCTGTACATGTCGGGAAATTTTCATTACTGAATCTAGGCCATTCTAAAGTAGAGTTTGAATCACTAGAAGAAGTAAAATTGGTAGATATTTAACACAAAAAGCATGACCCCTATCAATTAATAAGAAAACATTTGATGCATTGTAATTTAAAAGCCTATGAGCATGAAACATCTATTTATGATGACGTATTCAAGGAGGTTAAATCCTATGAAGAGGTATTGAACAGAGTACAAGCCCTGCCACCTGATTCACAGATGGGTTTCGCGTCATTCCAGAGCTATAGGTAAATCTTTTTACCCAAAATTTTGCAGGGTGAAGCTACGACCCCACCTCCAGAGCATGAAGGGCCTCCCCCAGGCTTTGAAACAAGTATACAAGACAAAGAAAATACTAAAGGCAAGATGAAGGATACTGAAATACCTTCACAAGACACAGAAATTTCTGAGACAAAAGAATCAGAGGCAGGGAAGAGAAAGGAGCTAGAAACATCCCCAGAAATCCCTAAGGATGTTCCAGAAAAGACAGGAGGAACAACATCGATAGAGCTCAAAAGTCCCATTACTTCCTTGACTCCATTGCAGTCCACTTATGGAAAACCCCACGAGGGAACTCTGTATGTTAGTGATTTGGAGCCAATTTATAGAGATGAGAGTCCTTCATCAGACTATTTTTTTAGTAAAAAGATAAGGGCAATCTTGAAATAGGAAATCCATCCAAGAGGAGATGGGATGGCTAAAAGGCATAGGGTCATCATATATGGAAAGAAACTTAAAGATGGAGAATTTTCCACAGAGATAGTAGGCATGATGGGAGATTTAGCATCAACAAATATATTTTCTGTTGGCAGTTTGACAACCATGTTGGAACAAAAAGACCAAATGATAGATCAAATACAGGGTAAATTGAAGGAAACTCAAAGAAATATCAGTTGGGGAATAAAAAAGGGTCTAGAGCAAGATAGACTAAAATATATTCAAGAGATTTAGAAAATGAAAACAAGCTTAGAAGAAGCAAACTAGATGATACAGGTCACCCAGGCACAAGTCCTAAAACAAGAAGAAGAAAATAAACAATTACGAGATAAAATTTACACTATTTCAAATCAAGTGGTAGAATTGGGAAATTTCCAGGCTCAAGTATTGGAAATACATTTGAAAATATAAGAGGAACAATAGAAAGTATTTTTAAATCTGGAAGATGTCGAGAATTACTTTTAAGAAACAAACAAATCTTTGGAGAATGTTCTCTAGAAAGAAAGATAAGTGAAAGCGGCCAGAATGACT
This sequence comes from Picea glauca, assembly GCA_000966675.3. Lineage (NCBI taxonomy): Eukaryota > Viridiplantae > Streptophyta > Pinopsida > Pinales > Pinaceae > Picea > Picea glauca. The sequence goes on from JZKD02S1432327.1 coordinate 70,293, forward strand.
TTCTAGAAAGCATTATCTCTTTCAACAAAGGATGAGATCGGAAAGATTCATAAACTATCCATTTCCGAATAGGTTAAAGGAGATGTAATACTTAAAGTGTGGGAAGCAGACCTGGACGAAAATAAAAGAATAACCAAAGATGTCAATGATGATTGTCAAGGGATTTTTGACCTCTTAGAAAAGACTTCATTGAATACTGGAAAAAATGATTGTCCTGGGTTACTAGGAGAGATCAACATTGTCAAGCATTAGCTAAGGTTCAAGGAAGATTTGGAGGAAATGAAGATAGAAATCCCAAAAATTCAAGTAATCAATATCCGAAATTGAAAAATGGATGGTTATACCGAACTTAAAGTTGCAAACTATTAAGTTCACGAGGAAGATAATAAAAGATCGCTTTCCCGAATTACAGAAAAGATTCTTCATATTTGAGGCAAAAGAGATACCAGACGTTCCTAGAGTTTTGGTGAAGTTTTTGGGAAAATGCATTCACTGTCTTGAGGCAGAAGAAGGAAATTCATCTATACCAACATAAAAGCACTCTTTTGAATATTTTCATCATTAGAAATTAGAAAAGAAATGTAAATGGTTTGACATGATTCATCCATGTAACCGTAGTCTTAGGAAGTTGGTTAATCACCAATGGGAAAATATTTGATGATCATGTATAAATACATTTTGAGAGGATTGAGCAAGGGTTTTTTGGTTTTTTGGAGAGAGTCGATTGTATTAAAGTTTTCCAATCCACTATGATATATGATACAGATGAGATTCTAAATCCTGCCAACTTGTAGCTATGTGTTCTTTAACCTTGTTTACCATATTTTTCTATGTTTCTTTCTCAATGTCTTTCTAATGAATGATTAATTTGAAGTTTATTTTATACATCTTTTATAATTTAGAGTGATTTGGTTATCAAATTATTTACATCTTTTCCTCTGAAATTTCTATTAGTAATTTTAAGACCTGTAGGTCATTTGAAATATGATATTTAATGCTTCATTAGAAATCTCATTTTCTTCTTTATTTCCTGTTACAATATGAGATTCTTTTGTGATTAAAGCCTCATATTTTTCAGTAATATTTCTTTGTTATTTTATGATTCTCAAATTGTTACAAGTCCAGGAAATGGCCTCAACTATATTTATGTTATTATTTTGAATTTCAAAACTATTTTTCATATTCTCATCTTTTAAAAAAACCAAAGTAACAATTTATCGAATTCCTTCACAACTAAATAAAATCTTATTCTCCATGACTGTCCCAAATAGAAGACAACCCAACATAGAACCTGGTCTTCAAGATCAAACCAGTATTGCTTTAAACCTATTTAATACTATCCCACAAACAACAACCAACTGGGTTGAGTTAGAACGTTCATGGACTACTATTGAGAGAAATATCAGCATCCAAGAACAACGGGAAGTTACACAGAGACAGTTGAGAAACTGATTCTTCTTTACACTTATTTTTGATTCTTATCCTTTAATTATGTTTACCTTTATGGATGCCTTGACGGTATACTTTACAGCCTTAAATTATAAACTCAGGAACAACATATTTTTGGCACCGTTGTTGGGGACAAAGAATCGAATCAGTTCCCTGGGAAGAATGACATTAACAATTTCTTTCTTTGATAGTGAACAAGGATAGAAAAACTTCTAAGGCTACCTTTATTTTTCACTTGGTGACTCCATGATAAGTAAACTAGCTATTAGCCAAAAGAACACCAGAAAAAACCCAGAAAACAAGTAGACCTCGCCAGTCTCTGATCCAGAAAATATTTTAAAATCACAAAGATCACTTAGACAAGTCTTTTTACCCATACATACTATTTGTCAGCCTGACTTTACACAGTTGAACATTTCAGAAACACTTGAAAGATCTATCTCACTTCCCCTCTCATAAGATACCTTCTCTTTTCTTGAGGTTTTCTCCCCAGATTCTCGAGAACCTTCTCCTCATGCATTCTGAGCTTCAGCCTCAAATATACCAATGGCCGCACAAGGAGGTGTCGGAGCTGGAGGTGGTGCCCCAGGAGGACTAGCAGGTGGTCAAGTACCTCTTCTTGGAATATTCGCTAAAGTAGATACTAGATATGATCCCCTTGTCCTCCTAGTTCCCTTACATGATCTCCCTGAAAATTATATGAAAAGCCTTCCGAAATTTACAGGGGAAGGGGATTTGACCGCCCAAGAACATATAAACTTCTTTGACCAATTTGATGACATCCTCGAAATAGAACATTGTTAAGAACCAAACATCAATATAGCATAGAAAAACCTCAGGAAAAGTACTCAATGCCTTGAAAAAAATATAATTTCAGATAATAAGCCTCTTCGAGGGGGCAACCTCCTTTTAC
>JZKD02S1432327.1:77296-107935 GCA_000966675.3 Picea glauca
AACCTCCTTTTACCCCACTTAAATGTTCAAGTACAAGATGATTCAAAATGAAAATGTCTCTTTGGTATATATGGGAGACTAGGAGGTATAATTACAACTAATGGCCTAAAGCTGACATAAATAAAATAACATTACTAATATAATATGCCCCAATTAAGGGTTAATGAGAAAGCCAACATAAATAAAATAACATTACTAATCTAATATGCCCCAATTAAGGGTTAATGAGACAATATTAGGGCTTAACAAACATGAAGATGTCTATTCTAGAATCCTCATTCAGACTTTTGAAGGATAGGTGAGGACCTGGTTCCGATCCTTGGCAGCCAGATCTCTAAGATCTTATGAGGAACTTGAAACCACTTTTATTAGACAATGGGGAGAGATGAAGGACCACCACTACTACCTGGCTAAATTTGGAGCCCTTAGAAATAAAAAATCAAAATCTGTTCTAGAATTCACACAAAGGTTTAACAAGTTATATAATAAAATCCCAGTTGAAGTCAAACCTTCACAACCCACAATAAAGGTGACTTTTGCTGGTGCTTTTGATCCTGATTTTTCCTTATTATTGAGAGAAAGGAGATCATCAGATCTCATGAAAATGCAGGATGATGCTCTTGAGATTGAATCAAACATGATGGCATCAGGGAAATTAAAATAAAAAATAGAAGCTGGGAACAAAGAAAATAGGAAATTCAAAGAGAAAGGTGGACCCTTAGTGATGCAGGAGCATCTCTCCATGTCAGCCAGCTAGCCATCCAACCGTGTCAAGCACACGCATTCAAATCTGAAGGGAGGCGTTGTCCTCATTTTGATTTAAAATTGAATGTAATTAAATGTTTAATCTGTTGAGATGTGAAGCCATGCCTTTGTGCAGGCGTAAGTAGGTAGGCCTTTAATGATTGTAAGGCTGAGATCTAGATCTGGATAATGGACTAGATAGCCCATTCAATGCAATTGAATAGGGTACGTAGATTGGAGGGAAGAGCTCAAAGAGACCCCTCATGTAAAATATCTAGGAGGATCTCATTTGGAGAGAGCGAGAGTAGAGTAGAAGATAATCTACGAGTAGAGAGAAGAAGAGAAGAGCAAGAGAGTGCTCAGGAACACCTTGTACAAACAGGCATTTGCCATTTTAATATAACCAGAAGCATTTTTTCCTGCATGGATTATGTGTTGAATGAATGTCTGTGAGTGTTATTATATGTTGTAGATGTATGCTATAGGTTTTCATTTGCATGAGGGTGTTTGATTTCCAGGTTTGAGGTTCTTTGTGGTTTCATGCCAGGAGGGCGTGATAGAGTACTACGGTCTCTGAATACCAGTGCACAGAAGCGCTCCTAAATTCTGCGGGTTTAGACAAAGATGTGCTGCGGCACAAGAACTGGAGTCAACAACTCAAGAGAAAGACCTCAAGGTTGCTGAATACCTTGGAGGCTAGGTTGTGGGAGAAGAACACAGTTTGTAGACATAATATCTGAGGAGTTCTGTGAATCTCTGCTAGGTGGGCATCGAGCTAGTGAAAGGAGTGCACAGAGGAAGAACTCTGCTGTGAGTTTAGAGAGAACCAGAATCACTGAGGATTCTGAGAGCTCTGACAAGTGGGCATTGAGCAGGTGCAAGGAGTGCACAGAGGACATAACTGTTGAATGTTCTGTGAGAAGATACTCTGCCAGGTGGGCATTTGAGTTAGTGTGTAGATAGACACAGAAGAGAAGAGAACTCTTTGAGTTTTGGTATTTGGAGGAAGAGTCCACTCAGGGATCTTCATAGGGTTGTTGAACACCCTGATAGACTCAGCAAGAGGTTGCTTGAGTGAAGGATAGCTAGGAGGGAATCCAAACATTCTCCATCTGTAGGAGAAAGGAAGAAGGATAAAATCCCTTAGGGGCCTGAGTACCTGGAGAAGCTTAGGAGAGATAGCACGTTGCGTTCAAGGACTCTGTAAGGAGTGCAGAAATCAAAGAATCCTTTGAGGATTCGGGAGTAAAAGCTCAAAAAGAACAGCGTCGTTGAAGAGCATAGGTGAGGACTCAGATTGTCGGGCTCGCAGAGAAGGAAGACAAAGGTTGAGGCCTTTGAGTTTTGCTACATTCTCCCAAGGCTGGGAAGAAAGTGCACAAGATCAGGAGGAAGCAACAACAACTGTCAGATCTGTTGGAGAAAAGAGATCTGGACTATTGGTTTCCACGTCCAGGGAGCAGTAGGAGGGGTGCACAGGAAGAATGGATCTAGACCGTTGGATCTTTATCTAGAGACATGACAACCATCGGATCTGTCGTGAGTTATATAGTGTTTAAACCATCGAGAATAGTCGAGGTGAAAATCCCGATGAGAGGCGTGGTCATCGGGATATCGACATTCATGATATCGGGAGTCATGATGACATGAGATCGGGAATTTTCATAGTAAAAGTCCTGGGAAAGATCTGAGCCATCCATTTGTGGAGACACATGGCGGAGATCGAGCGACCCATCGGTATATCGGCTACTGGGGTTTTGAGTTGACAGAGAATTTCTGTCATCTGGGTATCAGAAAGTTTGAAATTGTGAGATTGGATCAGGGCCGTCCATCTATTGGGGACACGTGGCAGAGGTCCAGATTATCGGGGAAGTCCCGATAGAAAATTCAAATCGGCGCATTAGGGTTCGGCGTTTCGCGAATCCTGAGAGCAAGACTTCCGGAGCTTCAAAAGTCGCAAAATTGCAAGAGGCGATCAGGACCATCCATCTTGAGGGGACGCATGGCAAAGATCAAAGTCTTCGAGAAAGGTCCCGATAGGAGAGTCACATCGAGAAATTGGGATTCAGAGAATCGAGAATCCTAATGACAAGAGTTTTATGCATTTCGGCATTGCGATGTCCGAAACCCTGATAGGAGATAAGGCTGCGGTCTTGTGAGATAGTTGTCATATGGGATAGGATTTTAGCCAGAAGGGATAACGCATAAAGCACCGTATCGGTGAATCGGTAAATCAGAGTTCGAGAGTTCGAGAGGACAGGAACCCTTAACGTCGGGGATCATGAAACCCCAAAACCCAAAAGTATATGCAATTCTTGTTGTGGAAAGAGCAGCGGTCATATGCAGAGGCTGTGACAAGGAAATAAGGACCCGTGGATCGAGTTTCATCAGAGATTCCAGTGGGAATCATAAGAGCCACTTTGGCTCAAGAACTGATAGAATGATCCTGTGAGCGGACATGCTTGCGAGCGCGACTGCGTCAAAGTTGGTATCATAGCTTGATTCTTGTCTGTATATTTTAGGCGAGGGAGGCATAAGAAGTAAAGAGCAGTCTGATACATTTCAGAGTGGTATCAGAGCCTTGATTCTTGTCTGTACATTTCAGGCAAAGGAGATAAAGGGAGACAGAGCACTGGAGACTCTGTAAGGATTTTCTTGCAGGTAGGAAACAATCCTGAAGACAGTCAGCAGGACTGTAGGATGAAGCTGGAAACACTCAGGATGCAGAGTGATAGCAACAAATTTTCCAGGAGGGTAGATAGGGATAGCAACATGGCTACTAAAGGCCATATATTTTCTAGAAGAAAGGACCTAGAGCTAATGAGTGATGCAGAATGGGATGAAGAACTCACTAAGATGAACGTGAGACTGGATGAAATTGCAATTGAGATGCTGCAGGATAAGAGGTCAAGATGGATGCACGAATGGCCCATGAGGAAGGCAAAAGAAAAATGTCCAGTCAAGGAGTTGATGGCTAGAAGGTAGTGCAGGCTGTTAAAAGGATGGTTGAGGCATGTTGAAAACCGCGACGAACCTAAGGAGATGGTTCAGGTATGTGAACCAGAGACTAGGAGAAATCTCAGTGAATTGGGATCAGTTGGAGATCTCAATAACTGCCAAGAGGGCAGAGAAGAAACTCCAGTTTGCTAGGTGGGCAATGAGTTGAGATCACTGCAGGATCTTAGAGGTTGTCATGAGGGAAATAAGGGAATTTCACATTGCCAGCTGGGAAATGAAATGAGGTCACTGCGGGATCTCATAGACTGTCAGGAGGGAAGTGAAAGGTTTCCAGTTTTCTAGGTGGGAAAGGAAACAGGGATGGAATTAGTTGATTCCATGGACTGCCAGGAGGGTAGTAGAGACATCCTGTATTGCTAGGTGGGCAGGGACGAGCAGGTGAGTTTTGATCAGCCCGAGGAGCTGACAGAGTAGATGAGCTCAGAGATGAGTTTGGATCAGCAGGTGCAGCTGACAAAGGAGGATCTGAGGAATCTTCTGATGATTGGGGGAATTGGAATATTCCTACCAGTTAGCCCAGAGGAGGCAGAAATCTATGTTGCAGATGCAACAACAACAGAATGACAGCTAGCCGAGACTGTGAAAGAAGGATTGGAGCAGATATCTGAAGCTACCCAAGAAGAAAAAGAGAATGAGCATTCTGAGAAATGGCTGAATGATTTCAGCTAGGAAGCTGAAAGAAAAGAAGCTACAACACTAAAGTTGACAGCAAAAGATAAAGTTCTCACTCCATGGGAGATGGAGTTGGAGATATTGTAGGATTGGCTGAACAATCCAGAGCCAACAAGAGAACTGACAGAAGTTGAGCTGTCAGAGAAGGTGACTGAACAAAAATTTATTCAGGAAGAGACTGCATAGCTAAAGTCTACAATAGAGTGGACACTTGAGGCCACAAATGAAGATGAAGAGGATGGCATGGGAGATCATGATGATCTACCTAATTGCAGAAAATTTTTGCAGCTGGGGAGACTGCAAAAATAGGACTAGCTACTGGAGCAGCTGGATGCAGCAATCGAGGATATCAGAAGGCTGATGTTGAGGTCAGTAGAGACTGCCAGTGAGGAGAAGCTAAGTAGAAAGGAAGAAGCAGTAGCGACAGCAGCGCGGAAGCAACAACAGAAGTAGTAGGATGGAGTGGATGAATAGCTCCAGAGGATGATTTGGGATCCAGGAGGATTTCAACATCAGAGATGGGAAGCTCATGAGCAGAATCTCATGAATTTTGCAGCTGAGGAGTATGATGCAGGAGCATCTCTCCACGTCAGCCAGCCAGCCAGCCAGCCGCGTCAAGTGCACGCATTCAAAGCTGAAGGGAGGCATTGTCCTCATTTTGATTTAAAATTGAATGTAATTAAATGTTTAAGCTGTTGAGTTGTGAAGCCGTGCCTTTGTGCAGGTGTAAGTAGGTAGGCCTTTAATGATTGTAAGGCTGAGATCTAGATCTGGATAGCGGACTAGATAGCCCATTCAATGCAATTGAATAGGGTAGGTAGATTGGAGGGAAGAGCTCAAAGATCCCCTTCATGTAAAATATCTAGGAGGATCTCATTTGGAGAGAGCGAGAGTAGAGTAGAAGAGAATCTGCGAGTAGAGAGCAGAAGAGAAGAGCAAAAGAGTGCTCAGGTACACCTTGTACAAACATGCATTTTCCATTTTAATATAACCAGAAGCAGTTTTTCCTGCATGGATTCTGTGTTGAATGAATGTCTGTGAGTGTTATTATATGCTATAGATGTATGTTGTAGGTTTGCATTTGCAGGAGGGTTTTTGATTTCTAGGTTTGAGGTTCTTTGTGGTTTCATTCCAGGAGGGTGTGAAAAAGTACTATGGTCTCTAAATACCAGTGCACAAAAGCACTCCTAAATTCTGCAGGTTCAGACAAAGACGTGCTATGGCACAAGAACTGGAGTCAACAACTCAGGAGAAAGACCTCAAGGTTATTGAATACCTTGGAGGCTAGGCTGTGGAAGAAGAACATAGTTTGCAGAAAGAATCTCTGAGGAGTTTTGTGAAGCTCTGCTAGGTGGGCATCAAGCTAGTGCAAGGACTGCACAGAGGAAGAACTCTGCTGTGAGTTCAGAGAGAACCAGAATCATTGAGGATTATGAGAGATTTTCCAAGTGGGCATTGAGCAGGTGAAAGGAGTGCACAGAGGATAGAACTGTTGAATGTTCTGTGAGAAGATACTCTGCCAGGTGGGAATTTGAGTTAGTGTGCAGACATACATAGAAGAGAAGATAACTCTTTTAGTTATGGTATTTGGAGGAAGAGTCCACTGAGGGATCTTCACAGGGTTGTTGAACACCTTGATAGACTCAGTAAGAGGTTGCTTGAGTGAAGGATAGCCAGGAGGGCATCCAAACATTCTCCATCTGCAGGAGAAAGGAAGAAGGATAAAATCCCTTAGGGGCCTGAGTACCTGGAGAATCTCAGGAGAGATAGCACGTTGCGTGCAAGGACTCTGTAAGGAGTGTAGAAATCAAAGAATCCTTTGAGGATTTGAGAGTAAAAGCTCAGAAAGAATAGCACCGTCGAAGAGCGTAGGTGAGGACTCAGATTGTGGGGCTCACAGAGAAGGAAGACAAAGGTCGAGGCCTTTGAGTTTTGCTAAATTCTCCCAAGGCCGGGAAGAAAGTGCGCAAGCTCAGGAGGAAGAAACAACAACCGTTAGATATGCTGGAGAAAAGAGATCTGGACCATTGGTTTCCACGTCTAGGGAGCAGTAGGAGGGGCACACAGGAAGAACAGATCTAGACCATTGGATCTTGATCCAGAGACCCGACAGCCATCGGATCTGTCGTGATTTATACGTTGTTTAAACCATCGAGAATAGCCGAGGTGAAAATCTCGATGAGAGGTGTGGTCATCGGGATATCAACATTTGTGATATCAGGAGTCACGATGACATGAGATAGGGAATTTTCATAGTAAAAGTCCTGGGAAAGATCTGAGCCGTCCGTTTGTGGAGACACATGGTGGAGATCGAGCGACCCATCAGTATATCGGCTACCGAGGTTTTGAGTTGACAGAGAATTTCTGTCATCGAGGTATTAGAAAATCCGAAATTGCGAGATTAGATGAGGGTCGTCCATCTGTTGGGGACACTTGGCGAAGATCTATATTATTGGGGAAGTCCCGCTAGAAAAGTTAAATCGACACATCGGGGTTCGGCGTTTTGTGAATTCTGAGAGCAAGACTTCTAGAGCATCAGAAGTCACGAAATCATGAGAGGTGATCAGGACCTTCCATCTTTAGGGGATGCGTGGTAGCGATCGAAGCCTTCGGGAAAGGTCCCGATAGGAGAGTCACATCGGGAAATTGGGATTCGGAGAATCGAGAATCCTGATGACAAGAGGTTTATGCATTTCAACATTGCGATATCCGAAACCCCGATAGGAGATAAGACTGCGGTCTTGTGAGATAGCGATTATATGGGCCAGGAGTTTAGCCAGGAGGGATAACGCGTAAAGTGTCGTATCGATGAATCAGTAAATCGGAGTTTGGGAGTTCGAGAGGACATGAACCCTTGACGTTGAGGATCATGAAACCCTGAAACCCGAAAGTATATGCAATTCCCATTGTGGAAAGAGCAGCGGTCATACGCAGAGGCCGTGACAGGGAAATAAGGACCTGTGGATCGGGTTTCATTAGAGATTCTATTGGGAATTGGAAGAGTCGCTTCAGATCAAGAACTGATCGAATGATCCTGTGAGCGGACATGCTTGCGAGCGCAGTCGCGTCACTTAGGATCGAGAAAGTCCTCAGGAGATAAAATAGACGAGATGGCTAGGGTAATTAGAGAACTTTCAAATAAAATCTCAAAAATGGAATTAGAGAAATCAAAAAGAGATAATTTCCCCAGGAAATATTTTAGAAGGAATCCTGATCCTCAGGCCCCATAGAAAATAATTAAAAATGAAGATAAAAAAATTCCAACCCCCTTCAAAAGTGAAAACTTCATTGGAGAGGAAGATCTAGAAGATTTTGAAGAGATTGATGAGGATATTAATAATATTGGTGATGATAATATATCACCTTATTTATCGAGACAAGATTATGAAAAATATTTAAATAAAGAAATTTCATCGGAAGACAATGTTAGCAACGACACGTCTAAAAATTTAGCCTATCAGGGTATCACAGATGATATTATAGCCGAACTATAGGAAAAATATAATTTAAGACCTAGGAACAAAAGTCTCCCAACTATTTCAACAAAAAAGATCTTGCCAAGGGGTGAAACTGATAAGATGACTCCAAAAGTTGCTGACAAATAGACTGCAAAAACTCACACCACTGACACGCAACCTGTCCAGTCAGAGCCAGTAGGAACACTTGCTGTGAAGACACATGATCCTGTAAATGAAAACAAGTCTGTACCACAAAGAAAAGATGAAAAGAAAGGAATGGAGGCCCCGAACATAGAAAACGACAAGGCCCTGGGAAATTTTAATCTGGAAAACAAAATAAATAAAATCAAAATTCCTATTCCCCTTGTTGAACTAGCTAAAAATCCCATATACAGAAAACAAATTGCCAAGATGATTAGCTTTTCCGAAGACGAAATCCAGGCCAATGTCATCAACTTAGAAGATGACAAGCCGAACATAGTCTTTGGTCCACATTTCAAAGGTGTGAGAGACATTGTGGCCCCCTTTTACATCATGTTAACCTTGTTTAACCACCTACTCCATAATTGTATGCTAGATTCTGGAGCTTCCCATAATGTGATGCCAAAGGCAATTATGGAGAAACTCAGTCTCGAAATCACAAGGCCCTATGGTGACTTATATTCTTTTGATTCAAGAAAAGTCAAATGCATAGGCATGATTAAAGACCTGGTGGTAGGTCTGGCACAAATACCAGCAAAAAGCATTCTTATGGATTTAGTGGTCACTGACATCCCTCCAAAGTATGGTATGCTATTATCTAGGTCGTGGGGTGCCAAGCTTGGAGGATCTCTCCAGCTGGACATGACATACGCTACAATTCTAGTTTTCAGAGGATAATACATGCGTCTTTACAGAGAGACTAGGTTGGATTTCATGGTAGGTGATCCACATAACCCAATTAATCATCCTATTTATATTGCTAAAGAAGATTTAGGAAATTGTATATTATCTATTGATGATGAATTTGAAGTAGATGTAGATGAAAGTTGTATAGAAGAAAAAACTAGAAAAGAAGAAATAAAAAAAATGTATATAACACTGGTGTATGGAAAATGTATTTTGATGGTGCTTCATCTTTCCTTGGAGCCAGAGTTGGAGCACTCCTTGCGGCTCCTGATGATCAATTCATAATCCCCTTTTCATATAGGCTTCAGTGGATTGTGGATTGTACAAATAATGTATGTGAGTATGAAGCTTTAGTTCTATGATTAGAAGCCGCTAGGAGGATGAAAATAAAGAAACTCAAAGTCTTTGGTGACACCGAGTTAATCATAAAACAGGTGAATCGACAGTACCAGGCCAAACATCCTAGGTTGAGGTCCTATAGGAATTGTGTCTGGGACCTGATCGAGAATTTCTTTTTCTCTCTGAATGTTCATTTTGTCCCAAGGACTGAAAACCAACAGGCTGATGCATTAGCCAAAGTAGCATCAACTTTCACACCCCCTACAGCATTTAAATTAAAGTATCATATACAAATGAGATATCGACCTTCGATACCGAATAACATACAACATTGGCAAGTCTTTGAGGACGACGAACAGCTTCGAAATTTTTTAGAATCAATAGATGAATTTGTAGAAAAGCATGTTGATCAAGAAAATCAAAATGATCCCATTTTGATCATGCAGGAGGGGGAGGATTCTAAAGAGTTTCAAGATAAAATTACGAATCACCAAATGCTCATTCTCAAGAATAATCACATTCCCAAGGGCCTAATTCCCTTGGAAAGATTGTTCAATCAAGATGATATCCCTTCAAAAACCACCCTACAGCCCCAACCTGAAGAGGTTGAGGACTGTGACATAGGAACTAAAGAAAACCCTCGGATGGTAAAACAATCCAAATATCTATCTACAAAAACCAAAAATAAATACACAGAGTTGCTTAGAAAATACAAAGATGTTTTCTCTTGGTCGTATGAAGAACTAAGAACTTATGACACGTATGTGATCGAACATAAGATACCCCTAAAGCCTGGTGTCAAACCCTTTAAACAAAAACTCTGACAAATCAACCCTATATTATTACCTGTTATCGAACGGGAATTCAAAACACTTCTTGATGCAAAGATAATTGTACCACTGAGATATTCCGATTGGGTAGCAAACCTGGTCCCAGTTAGGAAGAAAAATGGGGAAATTAGATTGTGTGTCGATTTCATAAATCTTAATAAATCCTCTCTAAAAGATAATTACCCCCTACCTAAAATGGATCACATTTTAGAAAAAGTGGTAGGAGCTAATAGGATGTCGATGATTGACGGATTTTCAGGTTACAATCAAATTTCCATCAGCGATCACGATAAAGAAAAAATAGCCTTTACCACTCCTTGGGGTACATTTATGTATGATAAGATGTCGTTTGGTTTGATGAATGTAGGTGCTAATTTTCAACGGGCAATGGATATCGCTTTTGTTAGTGAATGAGACAAATTTGTAGCTATTTATCTGGACTACCTAAGTGTTTTTTCTAAATCGAATGAAGATCATCTGATACATCTCAAGTAGACATTTGAGAAATGCCACAGGTTTGGTCTGTCCTTAAATCCTAAAAAGTCTCACTTTGCTATGCAAGAAGGTAAGCTTTTGGGCCATATTGTATCTCGATATGGAATTAGAATTGACCCTAAAAGAGTTGAAGCTATAGATACAATAAGTATTCCTAGGAATGTGAAAGAAATTCAGTCATTTTTAGGAAAAATAATTTTTTTGAGAAGATTTATTCAAAGCTTCGCTGAAATCATGATATTGATCACAGATATGCTCAGGAAAAACAATGAAGTAAAGTGGACAGCAGAAGCTAAAGCATCTTTTTCATGCATTAAGAAGGTTATAAGCAAGGCACCTGTACTAGCGATCCCTGATTATCTCAAGGATTTCCTTATTTTCTCGTTTGCCTCTGAACACACACTCGCCGCGGTACTCCTTCAGAATAACGAAGAAGGTTTCAAGCAACCAATAGCCTTATTTAGAAAAAGTCTCCGTGATGTCGAACTCATATATAATATTATGGAAAAACAAGCATATGCTACGGTAAAAGCGTTAACATCTTTCAAAACCTATGTTTTACATTCTAAGGTGATTGCATATGTACCTACTAGCTCCGTAAAAGATATTTTGGTTCAGGCAGATAGTGATGGAAAAAGAGGACGATGGCTTGCCAAAATCCAAGAGTTCGACTTGGAGATAAAACCAACAAAATTAGTAAAGGGGCAAGGCGTAGCTAAACTCTTAGAGGAATCCAATTTCAGAGCTCTTGGGATAAACAACTCTCAGGGAGAGGAAGAGTGGGTAGATGTGAATGAACTTGAGGATCAAATAACTGAAAACTGAATCGAAGAGAAATTTGCTTCATCAAATTGGTACAAGGACATAGTATCCTACTTGTTGACATTGAAATGCCCAAGTGACTTGTCTCCATCCAAAGCCAGAATGCTGAAGCTGCATGCGGTCAAATACTGTATTTCTGAAAAACAATTGTATTGGAAGGACCTGCTTGGCTTCCTTTTGGTCTGTATGGTCGAATCAGAAACATAAAAGGTCATAGGCCAATTTCACGAAGGAGTGTGTGGGGGACACCACGTCTGGAGGGATACCGCTTATAAGATCATGAGGAATGGTTATTATTGGCCCAAAATTTTCTTAGATGTCAATGCTAAGGTACGAGCTTGCAACCCTTGCCAATTTTTTGCAGGCAAACATAAACTCCCAGCAATGCCATTGGTCCCGATCAAAACAAAAGCTCCTTTTCAGCAATGGGGATTAGATTTCATAGGAGAAATTAATCCTCATTCTAGTGCTCAGCATAGATGGATCCTGACCACCATAGACTACTTCACCAAATGGGTGGAAGTTATTCCAACAAGAAAGGCTACTGATTTGGTGGTTATAGATTTCTTAGAAGAAAATATTTTGTCTAGGTTCAGCTGTCCCAGAAAGATAGTCACAGACAATGCACAGGCTTTTAAATCTATGGCTATGGTCAGTTTTTTCCAAAAATATAATATTGTTATTGGTCACTCCACAACATACTACCCTCAGGGAAATGGTCTGGCCGAATCTTCAAACAAGAGCTTAATCAGTATAATTAAGAAAGTGTTAAGAAAAAATAAAAAGTCTTGGCATGTGCATTTGAAATACGCTCTGTGGGCAAATCAGATAGGCATGGAAAAGTCTATCGTTACTTCTCCCTTCCAAATGGTATATGGGACAGATGTAGTGTTGCCTATAAACTTAACACTTCCTATAATGAAACTATGGCAAGATGAGAAGGAAGAACCAAATCCTATCACAAGAAGGATAAATCAGCTGATTGAAGTTCAGCAGCATAGGGCGGAAGTGGATGAAAGGCTACAGAAATACCAGGATGAAATGAAAGTGTTATTCAATCATAAATCCAAAGACATAAATTTTCTCCCTGGAGATTTGGTTTTGAAATGGGATGCTAGGAAGGAGGATTCGGGAAAAAATGGTAAATTTGATCACATCTGGTTCAGACCATTCAAGGTTACATCTCCTGAAGGAAAGAATTCATTTTCGCTAGAAAATTTGGATGGTAAAATCCTAAACGCCACCATCAACAGGCGTTTTTCAAAACATTATATGGAATAATTGATTTCCAGAATTTCCATTATATATACCATTTTGTTTAGTCTTTTATTTTATAGTTTTCTTTGGTAAGTCTACTTTCATTTTGTAAATAAAGAAAAATAAAATAAAATTGGTTCATGTCTCTTTTAGAAATAAGGATACAAAGTTCTTAAGGTATCCAATTCCTTAAAACCCTGATACTTTTCATATTGTTCGTTCACAGGATTCTGGCTGACAACCCAACAAGTAAAAGAAACAAATAGCCAGCCTGAAAGCGGAAGATAAATTTGCCAAAAATAGGTGATAGATAAGATTTTCTGTTATTTTAAAAAGAAGAATGAAAATGGTAAGGCAAGGTGTGAGTCCTAGCAAAGTCTATTTTATGAAAACAAAGATCTCATGTCAAAAAGTACGTTGATTATCTCGTAAATTGACAGGTCAATAAAAAAGTGTTTTCAAAATCTAGGCCTTAAGGGTTTCACTTAGAAAAAGATAGGAGGTAAATAAAGTAAAAATCTTTAAGAGAAAGTTCCAAGAGTTGGGTTAAATTTATGACCTATGTTTTTCAACTTCCAAATCTTTCTATGTCCCCTCTTTCTACCCTTAGTTCTGAATCAAGCTCCTTTTTCGGGTTTCTCATAGAGGGAGAAGAGATTATGTCTTAACTTTTGAAGTTAAAAAAATAGTTCTTAATCAGTAAGACCAGTCCTCATATTTCTTACTCTCCAAATAAACATGGTTATGCTTAGGCCGATCCTAACTATCTTAGGTCTCTTAACAATTTTTCTAAGGATTTAAGCTTTCTTAAAGGAAGATCCCTGAAATTAATCTTCCCCCTTTTTTTTCTGCAGACTAAGGTGTTTTGAAAGTTGAGAAAAGGTTGGTCTAGAGTAATCAAAACAGGTTGGCAAACCTCCATTGAAATGTTTACACAGATACCACCCCTGGTATATTAAGTATCATTGATTTCACCTGCTTCGTATTCATAAAGTAAATATAAGACAGATGGTGAAAGGAAATTCATATTTGATTGCCCCCATCTAGTCCAAAAGACGATGAAAGGAAAATCATTTAAATGATTTCCCTTGTCTAGTATAAAAAGACAGATAACTTCACCGGGGTACTGAACAGGCTCGCTGGTAGTGAAGCAATATCTGAGGTTAAATGTATAATTAACATTCAAAGCGGTGAAAGGAAATTCAGTAAAGAGGGACAGATAACTTCACCGGGGTACTGAACAGGCTCACTGGCAGTGAAGCAATATTTGAGGTATCTGTAAGGTTGTCATATTTAAATACTACTCTACTCTAGCTACCATTTTTTTTGAAACCAGATCTGCATCCCAAGTCCAGACAGAGCTCCCTAATTAAAAATATGAATTTTGCTTCGTTTGATGCAAGCCGAAAGCCACAAAATCTGTTGAGTTTCCTAAGATTGTTTTGATCATCTTAAAGATAACTTAATTTCAGTAAAAAGAAGGAGAATATTATGAATGAGACTGTAACTAAGTTTACAACAAATGAGAACTTTGAAAAGATTTTTAGAAGTAAAAATGAAATCTCCTTTTTCCTCTATTTTCCCTTCCTTAGCAATTTCTGCAAGGATAAACCCTTGACTCCATTAACCCAATGAAGGCACTAAGTCTATATGTTCTCCTCGTCCCACAAGGAGACGAGGTCCCCAGTTGGAGCCTATGTTGAAACAATTCTTAAAATTTTTATCCCTAAGTCCTAAACTTTCCTTTTTCGGGTTTCGGCTTTTCATAAAACATAAGCTTTGTTATCATTCCTAACGCATTTTACCGATTTCCCGAAGAACTCAATTATTTGAATAATAAAAGGCAAAAAAACCTAAAAGTATTATAAGAATCCCGACGCATTTTTTTTATAAAATTATTTTAATCATCATAAGCTTTAAAACTTATGGATTTAAGGTTAACTTTAAAGAGTTTTCGGGATTCGAGGTTTGCTGAAAACATATTTTTCAATACAAATCGAATTGCGAAATCCCGGTCCCTGATTTCCCGAAATAAAGAGAGTTAGTTTAAATTCTAATTAATTAATTCTCTAACACAAAAAGTTAAGACTTAAGTTAATCATTTCACGATTTCAGGATTCGAGGTTCAGTGATAACACATCTGTCGACGACATGATCCCCAAAATCCCGAATTGCAAAATCCTGATTCATAATTTGTGTTAAATCGAACTAATTCAGTTTGTCCTTAACCCTAATTAGTTAGCTAATTAAGAGGAATTTAAGTCTTATTTTTAAAACACATCGCGATTTCGCAACTTCGAAAATCGGGATTCATCAATGACATACTTCTTGTCAAAATGATCCTCGAAATCCCAAAACACTAAATATCAATTAATCACTTTGCTAAAACATTTACGTCTTAATTAACATGTCGTGATTTTGCGATTTCGGAGATCGGATTTCATCAATAACATACTTCTCGACAACACGATCCCCGAAATCCTGAAAAACAAAATCTTTAGCCTTAATATATTTTTAACACCAATTAACCTTTTTCCAAAGCATGATTAATGATAATCATTAATTAAGGTTTCGTTCATGTTTCGGTTTCCGATTGAGTAAAATGTCTGGAGTTTTCTTTAAAAATTCAAAGGCGCTAAAATATGAGCATTTAAATAATGAATCACTGGTGATACGTGGTACTAATGTGTATCTCAGTAAAATATCTTCTGCATTAAATGCCTTAAATTCTTGTCAGCTGTGTCAATCCCGTCACTTTTAAATGAATTAAAAGAGAATTTGAATGTCTGTGTTTTCATTTTAGCAAGTGCAAGAAACACTCAGCTGATTTCATTCATTCATTTTCTGTGACAGGTTTTCCATTTAATATACTGTCATGGCACTGAAAAAGGCACCGAAGAAGAGTAAAGATACATAGGAAGGAGATATCATCTCCGACACCACGCCACATGCTATAGATTCCATTAAATCTTGGACTCAAATTTCTGAATTTCTGGAATGTGAACTCAAGAATGCTCATCCTGATTCTGAGAATCACTATCGGGACATAGTTGAATCAGAGCTTCATAAGATCGTTGCGCTCCCTCGTCTTGTGGCATACAATGATATGATCAGTTGGGCCCTAGAAAAGGTCGACATCCTGACAAGGAGCATCTTAAATGATCAAGGAGTTATCGTCGGCTCATTCAGGCCAGAACACATACAAGTAATGTATAAACTCTCGCCAAATCCTAAACATACTTTTAATGTTGAGTTTTTAGCAGAGTTTCAGAGGAAAGAATGCACTGAGGTAGACCGGACCTATCCTGATATGATTAGAGAATGGTGGAGGTTTCCATCAAAATTTAGAGCCGATACTCATGGGGTTTATGCTACAACATCCTTGAATGAATACATGGTCTACGTAGCCATTATGATATGTAAATTTTTAGGAGAAAAGATCCCTGCAATTTTCATGCAGATTGGGTGCCCTTTTTGGAAGAAGCTTCAGAAGGGTATGATTTTAATTGGAGTAAGATTTTGTCAAATAACCTAACATAGGAAATATCAAACTACAAAGTTGCAAAATCAAAGGGACAATCAGTGGCCTTTTACATGTCAGCATACATTATGGATACAATCTGCTATTTTCCTTTTCCCTTAATGAATTGGAGTTGGAACATAACCTGTCCAGAACCCATTCATGCATATCATTCTACCCTTTGGGAAGAACATTCTAAGGATGCATTTTATGAAATTTGTCATTTTTTTATAATTCCGATGCATAAAATATTTTTTAGATGCGAACCTCCTCGCATTTCTAATACAGTCACAGAAAATATTAAAGCAATATCCGACTGGTTTATTGACGAGAATTTTTCCTACATTAGGGTTTATGGTTGTTCTATTCCCCCTCATGCACTCCCTAAATTCCTACCAGACAGATTGGTGTGTAGAGAGGTATCCCACTAGATAGTAAAAGGAGGCATTCGATTAGAGCTAAAGGCATCTCAGAAGAAGTCATGGCCAACTTTCCCTCTACATGTCGGGAAATTTTCATTATTGAATCTAGGCCATTCTAAAGTAGAGGTTGAATCACTAGAAGAAGTAAAATTGGTAGATATTGAACATAAAAAGCATGACCCCTATCAATTAATAAGAAAACATTTGATGCATTGTAAATTAAAATCCTATGAGAATGAAACATTTGTTTATGATGATGTATTCAAGGAGGTTAAATCCTATGAAGAGGTATTGAGCAGCGTACAAACCCTGCCACTTGATTCACAGATTGGTTTCGCGTCATTCCAGAGCCATAGGCGAAGCTGCTTACCCAAAATTTTGGAGGGCGAAGCTACGACCCCACCTCCAGAGCATGAAGGGCCTCCCCCAGGATTTGAAACAAGTATACAAGACAAATAAAATACTAAAGGCAAGATGAGGGATACTGAAATACCTTCACAAGACACAGAAATTTCCCAGACAAAAGAATCAGAGGCAACAAAGGGAAAGGAGCTAGAAACATCCCTAGAAATCCCTAATGATGTTCCAGAAAAGACAGGAGGAACATCATCGACATAGCTCGGAAGTCCCATTACTTCCTTGACTCCATTGCAGTCCACTTATGGAAACCCCCACGAGGGAGCTCTGTATGTCAGTGATTTGGTGCCAATTTCTAGAGATGAGATTCCTTCAGCAGACTATTTTTTCAGTAAAAAGAGAAGGGCAATCTTGAAATAGGAAATCCATCCAAGAGGAGATGGGATGGTTAAAAAGCAAGGGGTCATCATAGATGGAAAGAAACTTAAAGATGGAGAATTTGCCACAGACATAGCAGGCACGATGGGAGCTTTGGCGTCGACAAATATATTTTCTGTTGGAAGTTTGACAACCATGTTGGAACAAAAAGACCAAATGATAGATCAACTACAGGGTAAACTGAAGGAAACTGAAAGAAATATTAGTTGGGGAACAAAAAAGGGTCTAGAGAAAGCTAGACTAAAATATATTCAAGAGATTCAGAAAATGAAAACAATCTTAGAAGAAGAAAATCAGATGATACAGGTCACCCAGGCACAAGTCCTAAAACAGAAAGAAGAAAATAAACAATTACGAGATAAAATTTACACTATTTCAAATCAAGTGGTAGAATAGGAACAACATAAATTATTTCTAAATCTAGAAGTTGTCCAGAATTACTTTCAGGAAAAAAATAAATCTTTGGAGAATGTTCTCCAGAAAGAAAGAGAAGTGAAATCAGCCACAATGACTTTTCAGAAAGCAGTAGCCCTTTCAACAAAGTATGAGGTTGGAAAGATTCAGAAACTATCCATTTCCGAACAGGTTAAAGGAGATGTAATACTTAAAGTGTGAGAAGCAGACCTGGCCGAAAATAAAACAATAAGCATATATGTCAAGGATGATTGTCAAGGGATTTTTTACCTCTTAGAAAATACTTCCTTGAATATTGGAAAAAATGACTATCCTGGGTTACTAGGAGAGATCAACATTGTCAAGCATCAGCTAAGGTTCACGGAAGATTTGGAGGAAATGAAGATCAAAATCCCGAAAATTCAGGTAATCAATATCTCCGAAATTGACAAATGGATGGTTATACCGAACTTAAAGTTGCAAACTATTAAGTTCATGAGGAAGATAATAGAAGATCGCTTGCCCGAATTACAGAAAAGATTCTTCATATTTGAGGCAAACGAGATACCAGACATTCCCAGAGTTTTGGTGAAGTTTTTGGGAAAATGTGTTCACTGTCTTGAGGCGGAAGAAGGAAGTTCATCAACACCAACATAAAAGTACTCTTTTGAATATTTTCATCATTAGAAATTAGAAAATAAATGTAAATGTTTTGACATGATTCATCCATGTAACCGTAGTCTTAGGAAGTTGGTTAATCACCAACGGGAAAATATTTGATGATCATGTGTAAATACATTTTGAGAGGACTGAGCAAGGGTTTTTTGGTTTTTTGGAGAGAGCCGATTGTATTAAAGTTTTCCAATCCACTGTGATATATGATACAGACGAGATTTTGAATCCTTCCAACTTGTAGCTATGTGTTCTTTAACCTTGTTTACCACATTTTTCTATGTTTCTTTCTCAATGTCTTTCTAATGAATGATTAATTTGAAGTCTATTTTATACATCTTTTATAATTTAGAGTGATTTGGTTATCAAATTATTTAAAGATTTTCCTCTGAAATTGCTATGAGTAGTTTTAAGACCTATAGATCATTTGAAACATGATATTTAACGCTTCATTAGAAATCACTTTTTCTTTTTTATTTCCTGTTACAATATAAGATTCTTTCGTGATTAAAGCCTCATATTTTTCAGTAATATTTCTTTGTTATTTTACGATTCTCAAATTGTTACAAGTCCAAGAAACGACCTCAACTATTTTATGTTATTATTTTGACTTTCAAAACTATTTTTCATATTCTCATCTTTTAAAAAAACTGAAGTAACAATTTATCGAATTCCTTCACAACTAAATAAAATCTTATTCTTCATGACTATCCTAAATAGCAGACAACCCAACATAGAACCTGGTCTTCAAGATCAAACCAGTATTGCTTTAAACCTATTTAATACTATCTTACAAACAACAACCAACCAGGTTGAGTTAGAACATTCATGGACTTCTATTGAGAGAGATATCAACATCCAAGAACAACGAGAAGTTTGACAGAGACAGTTGAGAAATTGATTCTACTTTACACTTCTTTTTGATTCTTATCCTTTAATTATCTTTACCTTTATGGATGCCTTGACGGTATACTTTACAACCTTAAAGTATAAACTCAAGAACAACACCACTGATTTGTATTTTTGCCTTGGCACAATGTCTCAAACATTGTTCTTTATAATAGACCTGTATTCCTCAAGCATGGCATCATTCCATACTTGTAATTTATCTTCTTATTAAAATGAAGAAGGTTTGGCATCACTAATGCTGCTCATCAGTGCAACATAGCCTCCAAACCTATGAGGCTTCTTCCTTTCCCTGAAAGTTCCTTTGGGAGAAACTATCCTATCTTCTTCTCACATTATTTCTTTAAGCCACCCTAGATTCCTTTTGGCTGAAGGTTCTTCAAGAGTTCTTTCTAAAATTTCAGTGGGTTCTAGAGGCTGATTACTTGGCCCTTCACGAGGTTCGTCCCTCTGATCATCTGACTCTTCATTTTTCAGAAGAGGGTGAAGCTGGCTGAAGCTCTCTAAATTTCTTAAATGCGGCTTCCTCATGGAAATTCACATCTCTGCTTACCTCTATTTTCCTTTGACCTAGTACATAAATCCTGTAAGCCTTGGAGTTCTCACTGTACCGCACAAAAACCCCTTTCTTACCTGAGTTTTAAATCTTTGTCCTCTTTTCCTTAGAGACGTGAAAACATATGGGACATCCAAATATCCTTAGATGCCCTACTTCATGTTTGATCCTTTAGAAGACCTCTTCAGGAGTCTTTTCCTTCAAGGTAGCATGTTGAAACCTATTTTGAATATACATGGCAGTGGAGGTAGCTTCTTCCCATAAAGAATTTGGTAGATCTTGGTCAAATATCATTTCTTTCGCTGCCTCACAAATTGTCTTGTTTTTCCTCTCAACAACTCCATTTTGCTGAGGGTTATATGGCATGGTCAACTGTCTCTTGATTCCTACTAACTTGCAGAAATCCTCAAACTGGAGAGATTCAAACTCTCCTCCATTATCTGTTCTAAGGATTCTGATGTGTTTCCCTATCTGCTTTTCAATTAAGGCTTTATACTCTTTGAATTGATTAAATGTGTCACTTTTAGCTTTAAGAAAATATATCCAACATTTTCTTGAGTAATCGTCATTAAAAATGACATAATACAAACAACCACTGAGTGAGGGAGATGACATGGGACCACATACATAAAAATGAACCAGATCTAAGATGCCCTTAGCTCTGTTGTCACTACTAGGAAATTCTTTTTTTATATTTTTACCTAGCATGCATCCCTTACAAATTTCATTTTTACTAAGAGAAATAGAGGGCATGCCACATACCATGTTCTGTAGATCTGGAAGATCTTTGTAATGAAGATGTCCAAGTCTTATGTGCCACAACTCCCTGGAGCTAGTCGCATCATGAGCCAATGCTTGAACTGACTGTCCCGACATGATGTACAATCCTCCACTGTGAGTTCCAATGGGTTCTGTTGTACTTAAGTGGCTACCTTTAGCCCATAGTAGTGCCTTCCTTTCCTTGAAGATCACCCAAGATCATTTGTCCTCAAGGGTTGCAACTGATAGTAGATTCTTCTTGAGCCATGGAACATATAATACTTCATCAACATGAAGTCTAGCCCCAGATTTCAATATGAAAGAGATAGAGCCTACTCTCTCTAGCTTGTAACATTTTTCATCTCCAAGCTCAACCTACTCTGCAAAAGATTTTGTCTCAAAATCTAAGAGGATCTCCTTATACCCTGCCATGTGCTTTGATGCACCATTGTCTACTAACCAAGTATTCAGCCCTGTGGAAACTAAACTGGATAAGGAAGAAACCAAATAATATTCTTTTCTATTTTCTTTCTCATTAGAAGGACTTTTCTAATTTCTTTTGGATTCATCATCCTCAGTAGTTGAGGCATGATGTTTCCCTTTCCTAGGATATTTCTTTCTAAACCAACAATCTTTAGAGAAATGACCCAACTTATTACAACTAAAGAATTTAATCTTAGATGTATCAATATATTTTACTTTGAATGTACCTTTGGTGTTTGGCTTCCACTGAGAGCCTTTTTGGAAAGTGTCTTTCTTCTTTCCCTTGAATCTTGTTGCTAGAGCTGAGTGCTCTTCTTTCATTGGCTCACTCCTGGTAGCTTTGTGACTCTCCTCCTGGAGGCAATCATGCCATAACCTCTCAAACATGGGATGAATGTCTCTCCCACTTACACTGGATAAGGATATCTCCCATGAAGAAGGAAGACCATAAAAACTGGCCTGCACTAAATCATCATCGTCCACTATCACCCCTGTGACCAAAAGTTGATCTCTGATCTGGGCTATCCTGGAACATAAATATGCCACTGATTCACCTTTCTCCATATTCAAATACTTAAGCTTGTGCTTAAGTGTCCTCTTCTGACTTGGAGCTTGTTTCTCATACAGATTCACCAAGGTATCCATATAGTCCTTGGCAGTCATAACGAAGTCGTTGCAGGCATTATACTGTCTTTGACTGAGTCAAAGATGATTCTCTTGGACTTTTCTTGACTCTTACTAAAAGTCATTCTTCCTGCATTATTTGTGGGTTCCTCCACCACTATGGTCACATACTACTCAAGATCATGCTCCTACAAGATATTTGTTATCCAGAGCTTCCATACATTGAAGTTGGTATCTCCTTCGAGCCTATCCTCGGCCCTGACTGAAATGGAGGATGCTATGGACCTCACACTAGAAAATTAATCAAGCTAGCTTGGATTTGTGTGTACCTGCTACTGCACTTCAACATGTTTAACACTCCCTAAGCTCTGATACCATGTTAAATTATGAGCTTGATTTCTTATGCAGATTAATTCTTTTATTTTCTTCAACACTTTGATTCCATCTTAATATACTTCAACAATACCAAATCATAATCGAATAGCAATAAATATGTAGATAAGTAAGCATGCACATCAACAACACATATACCCTGGGGAAACCCTGTACAGGGAGAAAAACCCCAACAAATGATATTCCTTTATTGCATTAATAATGTAATATCTCTTAAAAATATCCACCATGAATGTTTTTCTCTCAAGAATCTTGCCAAGATGACTTTGACCTGAAAAAGACTTAAAAGACCTTGCTGAAATACACCTCTAAAATGCTACCTCTTTATCACTGATGTGCTCCTCTATTACTTCACCCTTAACCTGCATATGAAAACTGTGTTTCAAAACTGTTTTGAAGAGAGGGCTTGACCTATGCTTATATAGGCTGAAGAGGGGAAGAGGAGAGGCTCGAAATAGTAACCTGTTTTCATGCTTTAATCATAACTCAACTTCATACTTTAGTTCAAACTTAGAACTAGACTTGAGATTGGTTACAACTCAACATTACACTTTAGTTCGAAAATAGAACTAGACTTGAGATTGGTATGCTTTAGTTCGAACTTATAACTAGACTTAAGATTGGTTAGAACTCAACATTACACTTTAGTTCTAAAATAAAACTAGACTTAAGACTTTAGTTAACTCAACATTACACTTTAGTTCTAAAATAGAACTAGACTTAAGACTTTAGTTGCAACTTAACATTACACTTTAGTTCTAAAATAGAACTAGACTTAGTACTTTAGTTACAACTCAACATTGCACTAGACTTAAGACTTCAGTTATAACTCTTGACAAGGCAATTCAAAATTCTTTTCATGGTGGATAATGTTACACGTGCTAACGAACTAGATCAATACATTTACATCATTTGCAATATTAGGAATATCGTTTGTTTCTAGCTCATAGGAATTTTATATTCAACCTAACTTTTGCTAGATACCTTGACTTTTTCTCATGGCTCACAAGGTTTGACTAGGCTCACAGAGGTTGTATGTTCCCCCTGACTTTTGCACTAGTCTCTCTATGCTCACAGAGGTTGTACATTGCCCCTAACTTTTTCACTAAACTGTCTATGCTCAAAGAGGTTGTACGTTCCCTCTGACTTTTGCATTAGACTCACATAGCATCTCATTCATCCTTACTTTTGGTTTGAATCACAGAGGTTGTACGTTCTCCTTGGCTTTTGTCAATACCTCACAAGACTGGTTGATTCTCCAAATCTCCTTGACTAGCCTCAGGGTGGCCCATATGGCCCTCTCATTGGAGAATGACTGTCGATGCTGCCAAATTTAACAAGAAAAACGATCAAGAACCACAAAAACATAGTCATTTCCCCGCTTGGTGGAACAGAGGCCTGGCATGTAGTCCATTGAGATGGATTCACATGGCATGTTAGGAGTAGGAAGAGTGGTGTATAGGCCCTATTTCTTAGTGGCCGGTGTGGCAATATCATAGGCAATGCAGGACCTTATATACTTGTTGACCTCTTGTCGAAGTTTCGACCAGTAGAAATGTTTCTGTAGCATCGCCACTGTCTTTTCGATGCCAAAGTGTCCTAGCACCCAAATCTAGTGGGATTCCCAGATCAACTTCTCTCACTCACTTGATGGAACACAGATATGGCCTAGACGACACAACAACCCATCTTGAATATGGAAATTATCAACAACTGAGTTTGCACCCAACATTTGGTAGGTGGTGGCAAAGTCTGGGTCTGTCTCATAGAGTTGGGGCCATCCAAAGGTCTGATGGCTGCAAGAGTCTAGCACCGTGGTGAGTGCCATGACTGGTGGTTTGTTGAGGAAATCAACGACGCAATTGGTGCTTTCTTTTTTATACTTGATTTTGAGGTGGAATTGCTACAATTATGTGGACCACTTTTGATGGAGGTCATTCTGCAATTTTCCTTGTGTCTGCATGAACTGCAATGGCTTATGATTAGTGTGGATGAATGTCTCCTTCCCAAGAATGTAATGTCTCCATTGGTGGCAGGCCTACACAATGGAGTACATTTATTTTTCATAAATAGGGTACTTATAGACAACATCTGATAGTGTCTCACTATGATAGGCCACAGGGTGGCTATGCCGAGTGAGAACGACGCCCACAACATAGTCTAAAGCATATGTCTCAATATCAAAGGGTTGTTGCATGTCTAGTAGTGAAAGTACTGGGGATGAGAATAATTGCTAATTCAAATCATCGAATGCTTGTTGTTGGGACCGGCCCCACACAAATTTCGCCTTACCACCACCCCCGGTTATTTGGCTAAGGGCCCATGAAATATGGGAGAATCCCAACATGAACCTGTGGTAGAAATTGGCAAGGCCCAAAAAGCTCTGAAGCTTAGTAAGTGTGGTTGGGGCTGGCCAGTCACAAATGAATTGGATATTGGCTAGATCCACATGTATGCCATGTTGATCAATGATGTAGCCCAGGTAATGGACCCTGTCCATGTCGAAGGAGCATTTTTCCAAGTTGGCATATAGCTTGTGCTACCGCAAGGTGTGCAGAACTTGCTAAAGATGCTGCAAGTGTTCGGCCCAAGTCTTGTTGTAAATGAGAATATCATCCAGATACACCACTACAAAAGTATTGGTGAATGGTCACAGGATATCATCCATCATCCTCATGAAAGTGGTTGGAGCATTTTTCAAACCAGAGGGAATGACCAACCATTCAAAAAGGCCTTCCTTTGACTTGAAAGTAGTCTTCCATACATCTGTCTGTTCTATCGGGACCTGGTGGTAGCCAGACTTCAGGTCAATCATACTGAAGTATTTGGCCCCCGTGAGTTGATCAAGGAGGTCATCGATTTGGGGAATCAGGTACCGGTTTCTGACTGTGATTTTATTCAGAGCCTGATAATCAATGCAGAGTCGCCAGGTTCCATCTTTCTTCTCTACTAGCACGATTCGGCTTTTGCAAGGTGATGAGCTGGGATAGATGTGCCCCTTGTGGAGCAGTTCTTGGATCTGTCGCTTGATATCCTCATTCTCTAACAAAGAGCGGTGATAGACTGGCCCATTGGGCAGTGGTGCACCATGGGTTATATCGATGGGGTGCTTGACCTGGCAGTGCAGAGGTACCTTGGTAGGTGAGGAGAAGATATCCGAGTATTCTTCCACGACCTTATCTACTTGCTTCTGCTGTGTGGAGACGTTGGCTGCAGAGACCCTAGATGTAGCTGTGATCTTTCACTTATTCTGAGAGTGAATCATGAAGAAGACAAACTTCCCCATCTGAGAGATGACCTTCTTGCATTGCTTAGCAGAGATGAAGGAAATAACACTAGGTGGGACTCCCTTGGTTATACTGTACAATTTCCTGTTCAAAGTAATAATAACACAATGAGGCCTAGAATCATATACAACATGACGTTTCCATAAATAAGGTTGGCCCAAAATAACATCACAAAATTCAAGAGGAGAAACATCACACGATACCTCGTCTTTGAAGGGCTTGATGCCGTATGACAGTCGACACTATTGGCTAATGTGGAGATCGGTTCCTTGACAGACCCATCGAATAGTGTAGGTTTGTGGGTGCGGCATTGTTATTAGGGCCAACCACTTGATGACCTCTACTCAGATTAGGTTCTTCTGGATACCGCTATCAACAATGAAGTGCAATGGGGTTCCTTTTACCAACATCTTTTAATGGAAGAGGCACTCTCCTTCTTCCGGCTCGTCTGGTTCACCGGGCTGGAGCTTGGTGGTAGCAACGATGGAACTGGGTTCTGCGTCAATGATCTGTATTCCCCTTTCTAGTTCTAGCTCAGAGTCAGAACCTACATCTGATTTAGAGGCTTTCACTTCGGCCACCAGTGACTGCTTTGAGCGGCAGTCAGCAATGTTATGCCAAGGGTTCTTATAGAAGTTGCACCACTTCCCGGTATCTTTCTTTGTCTTTTCGGTGTCCTTCTTTGCTTGTGGCTTGGACTAGTTGTCCTGATATTGTCCATCTTTTCTCTATCCTTTGTTCTATGGGTTGGGGCCGCCCTTTCTAGGATTTTGTTGTGAGGGGTTCCCAGGCCCAAATTTCCGCGTCTTTTGTTTGAGATTTTGCTTGATTTTGACGACATATTGGTAGGCCATGCCCAAGGATGAGATGTCTAGAAATTCCATTTCGGTCTGGATGTATCTATGTAGAGCACCACGATACTTGAGCACTAGATGTCTCTCCAAATATTTGATACCCATCTTGGTGCGCAAGGTATGGAATATATTTGTGAACTCTGGCACTGGTTAGTCTCTTTCTTGCCGCAATGTGGTCCATTTGGTATACAAGTCATCATAACTTCCAACAGGGTAGTATTGTTTCTTAATATCATCCCTGAAGGATTTCCATGTGGTCGTGACTATAAATAATGAGGGTTCCTCTGTTTCCTTTTTCTCATAGAAATTTTCCCACCAATATTTGACATGGGGAATGGCTTTGAGGAGAGCAAAAGTAATCTTTTCTCTATTCAAAAAGTTATGGACAGAAAAAATACCCTTCTAGTAGATTCAACCACTTGTCTACAACATCTGCATCTATCTGACCTTCAAATATAGGAATATCGAAGTTTATTTGTACCTTGAAGGGGGCGGTGCCTCCGCTCAAAGAAGATGCATCACCTATTGGTAGCCACCAAAGGATTTGCATGAAACTATCCATCATCTTGTTCCTCTGTTGTGTGAGGGCTTCCTCAATCAATAGTTTGAAAGGATCTCATGTCTCGTCATATTTCTTTTCTCCTGCCCTAAGAGGTTGCTTGGGCATTGTAACATACCCATCCCGCCACAGGTCGGGGTATGCTACCTACAAGCCCACCCTTAGACTTCTTTCTCATGTTGATACCTTCTTTATTTATTAAATTTTCATAAGATAACAAAATTAACGACATGCACAATAATATCCAGCAAGCATGCATATTCTAAAGATTCAATTAACAATAATTAACTATACAACGGAAATACATTCATACACATATAATAATATCACAACAAAGTGAACTTATCTTTATGAAAGATGACACCAATTGGCTGTAGGCCAAGGATGTTCCACCCAACTGTAGACACTACTGCTCCAAATATCAACAGTAGTGTCACCCCTGAGCTAGGGCCATGAATACACAAGGATGGTTCCAGAGTGAATTGGCTTCCCAAACCAATCAACTCTCAACCTCTCACAGGTTTCCCAACACTCATAAAAATCCAAGTACCTAGCTCTCTTCTACCCAGCTTGCACCAATCGAGAGAATGAACCTCCACCTTTCTCTGCCATGCATTCCCTCAGGCAGCCCTTCTCCTTATTTGGGCCTCCAGCGCAACTGGTCCAGAATATCAATGATGGAACTCATGACTCATAGCTATGAGCCATGCTAGACATGGGCCACTGCATCTTAGACATGCAGGCCTCAAGGCACGAGTGGATCACACCAGCGACCACTACAACCAACTATCCCGTGGCTAATTATTTTACATTTCGGCCCCCCTTCTTGAGACCAATATGCAGGTGAGGGTGGATGGAGGAGGTAGGTAAGTGCATGGCAGTGCATAAGGGTAATAATCAGGTAACACAAAGGTGACAGAGCGCACAAGCCAATGACCAACCCCACAATCGGACCAGGGGTGGGTTTAAGTATGTTCGTGTGGAAATAAAGAACCTCCTGGCCTCCCCAAGAAGCTCATGTAACTGATTCCCCCCCTTTATGAAAAAGAGTAATTAACATAGGAATAAAAATTTATCCTCTCAAGCCCCCTCTCTTGTGGAATCATAGCCCCCTATAACTCTAGTCCTTGTCCATCTAGCAGCCAGTGATGTGTTTATTATTAATGATGATCAAAACATTACATTTCTTGGGAATACTAGCCCTTTAATAATTGTTTGGGCACTCTAGCCTCTCAACATTGTAACAATACATTATTTAAAATGGGGGTTCAAAACCTGAGCTATTACAAGCATGCGAGAGATTTTGTCCTCAAGAGAAGCAAGCTCGAGACACAACTCTTTGTACTCTGACCTCATTGGGGACATGCATTAAGAAGACAAGGAGAAGACTGATCTGATACCACTGATCCATATTTTATGAGCATAATGAATTGACTACAAATTATTAATAGGTTCTTAACAAAAAATAATAGAGATACAGTAAAACTGGTTTTCTATTCAATAAGGCAATAAGCTGAAACTGTAAAATGCAGTGGAAACAAGATTGCTGGAATGGTGGCGGATTATCTCTGAGAAGAGATGTGACGACTGCAATCATTTGAAAGAATATGATTACAATGAAGCTATGAAGGCTTTTTTATAATAAACAGAAATGCCAAAAACCTAACCCTAGGAGATGAAGCACCAAAAGTCATGTGGGCCCTGTTTGGGTAAGTTAGTACATCAACTTCTCGGGGTCGTAACTTTTGCATACGATCTCTGTTTTAGGCGTATGATAGCCCGTTGGAAAGGTATCATCGAGGAGATTCATTTTGGGGGAAATATAAATGGAAATTACATACTTTTCCCCATTTTCCCAAAAAAAAACATCGTTTAGGGCCTCAAAACAGCTCCAGAAGCGAAAAACTGCTAAAAATAGGAAATTACCAAAATTGCTAGAAAATGGTTTTGAGCCAGTTGGAAAAGGTGGGTGGCCACTGATATCCACCTAGATCATATCATATTCCTAATGTCATACTAAACAAAAACTTTGGATGATAATGGATTGAAAAGTTTGTTCTTTGTTCAAAGGCGACACGACTGCTGCCAATATGAGATAATATTCTTTTTCTACCCGTCATTTTTTGTTTTTTCATAAGAAAATGAATGCTATGATACAAGAGAGGAAACAAGTGTCATGAGTAAGCAAATAGCTCCAAACAATGGAACATACCTATGCTCAATGAAATAGAGTGCATGTGGGGCATGGACACTCGGGGGAATGTTTCCTCTTAGGTTATAGAGTGTCAAGATGCAAAGGATATAAACAAGGCTCTGCTTGGCTAGTGATGAAAACTGTTGAGGTAATAGAATTATAACGAGAAAGAGAGAACTGAAAATAGGATCAATATTGTAAGAGAGATAATGGAATGCAATTACAACTTAACTCCAAAGAATGTCCTTTTTCATAAATTTAGTCCCCTAGGTCAGGAAAGGTATACAACAATACCCAGGAGAACTCTTCTAGCCACTAGTGACTAGAGTATTCCTTTTTCAAAATTATTCTACTTGGTCTGAAAAAGGGTTAAACTTACACGATATAGACTTCCTTTCAAATCCATTTAACGAGTGTGAAAGATACAAGTTCACTTGACAATCTTTTCACTTTTTTATAGAGTCGGAAAAGAGCTTAACTAAGACTCGGTGGAAGTCCCACAGATATAGGTCATAATTCTTATGAGTAAGAATATGAGGTTCGAATGCAAAGTCATATTGGAACTATAAGGGACTCTCGGTCCTATGGAATAATCTCTACATGGCCACCAAATGGCACAAAGGTTATAACTAGGGCACCCTTCTTTCTGCTACTACGACACTTATAGTAGCAGAAAGAAGGTTCTGTGTCGCTAATAAATAGGTTCATACCTTCAGAACATGGATCACAGTCATAGGATAATGAAAGAATGAAAAATGAATTGGTGACCTATCCTATATGCTGGTAAAAGAAAAATACATGCCAAAGTCACAAATAGATGATATGATGCCAGAAACCACAAAAATACCTGGAAAAAACCACCAAAACCAACTCCTTCCACTACACAATTAGTTCACTAGGTCAAAAAATTAGCAAAAACTATGTAAAGTGGATAAATGTTTTCTACTAATAGTAAAAATAACCAATTTTACCATACTATTTGAGTTTTTTACCCACATAGTGCATTTTGGACAAATTTTCCCACGATCTTAAAGTGTCGATTGCGGGAGCTACGAGCGACAAAATTGATAATTGTCTGGACCAAGTAAGTGCTCTTTCCCTCCTCTTCATTTCTAGTGGTTTAGAATTTCAAATTAGTCCTCATTTTTTTATTTTTAGAGGGCACAACTTAGGATATAGGGTGTAGACATGTTGTAGTTCATCGGGTCGCATATATGGAGACTTGTAAGTGAGAAAACCAAATCCTTCCCATGTATATTTGGCCATACACATGAATGTTAACATTACAACCCACATACAAGTACAAAAACATTTTTTTTAAAGAGTTTGACTCAAAAAATGGTTTTCCTTTTGCAGGATGGTACTTGACTAGAGAGAGAGAGAGAGCCTGAGGAAGTAGATGTAGCAGCGGATAGAGATGCATAGGACCAATTAGTGTTAAAAATATGTGGGATTTACAATTTTTGGGCTCTCAAAGGAATGAGGGCTCAAGTGAGATTGCTTCAAATTCTAGTAAAATTTTGGGATCCAAATATAGAGGCCTTGAATCTCAATGGGAAACCATTGAAGATTGAAGTAGAGGACATCTATTTCATCACAAGATTGTCTTGTTGGGGTGAGGTGGTGAATCTAAAAGCCCGAGGAGCTGGGGGTGGTATGAACATAGAGGACTACATTGCCACCCACTGGCACCGTCTAC
>JZKD02S1432327.1:122591-143590 GCA_000966675.3 Picea glauca
ATCAGGTCGGTGCCTATTTATAAGCCGAGTCTTGTCATGAGGATTGGATTCCTCACATCTCAGTTGGATTTGAGAACCACAAGCTGGATCTTGTATCAGATTGTTGGATCTCTCATATTCAGTTGAAGTTGAAGATATTAAAGGATTTATTTTAATTGTATTCATTCAAGTTAAATAAATAAAATAATGATATTTTATCTACTTCATACAGTTTGTGTTATACATGTTTATGAATAATTAATTGAACTACATATATCTTATTCAATTAATTTAGTTAATCTATGAAAGTGTGAAAAGTAGACAAAAGTTACAAACACTGATTCACCCCCACTCTCAATGTCAGTGTGTGTTTCAACAATTGGTATCAGAGAAGGTTCCTTCACTACAGTTTAACCACTCAATTGTTCAGAAGAGAACAATTGCTATCAGAGCAAGGTCTCTTCAAGGAAAAACAATCTAATCTTTGGAATGAATATCTTACTAAAAACACAAATGGATGAACAAATGGATCTCTCCACTAATGAAGCTCCTTTATTTGATGGAACAGACTACTCTTCATGGAGAGAAAGAATGAAAATACATCTGAAGTCAAGAGGATCTAGAGTTTGGGACTCAGTAGTAAGTAAGCCTCGGTACTTAACTACCTCAACGAACATATCCAAAACTGCAAAAGAAGCAAAGATAAATAATTCAATGGAATTAAAAGAAATCCAAAATGGACTATCAAACCGAATCAAAGAAACTATGGGACACTACACCTCTACTAAAGTATTATGGCTCCAACTAGAGAGTTCTTATCAGAGCAAAGTAAAAAACAAAAAAAGAATAAGACAATACCATCAAGGAATTGATGCAATCCCCAATCATCAATAAATAAGACAATTCAAACAAATAATTGATGCAACCCCCAATCATCAATAAAGAAGACAACTCAAACAATAAATTGATGCAATCCTTAGTCATCAAAGAAGAAGAAAACTCAAACAAGGAATTGATGCAATCTCTAGTTATCAATGAAGAAGACAATTCCATCAAGGAATTGATGCATACCTCAGTAATCACTGAAGAAAAAAATACTAAATCTTAAGACTGATGTTATAGATGCATTAGAAGAGATTCATATGGAACCAAGAAATGGTATATATATTGAAGTTCCTGCGGAGGCTCTTGACAATATCGAATACACAACTATGTGCACTCTAGAAGAGTTGGAGAAACTTCAAAATAAGGATATGTTGCTACTACAACAATTAGATCAATCTAACAACCATGAAGAGAAAGAACAAAATATTCAGCTAAAAGACAAAGAAGAGATCAATAGATTAAAGACTAAAGTTGTTGATCTAACAAAAGAAATGAAGGAGTTGAAGGCATATGAAAAAATCAATAAATGCACCGAAGAATTAGAAGAAACAAAAGAAATGGTCAACAATCTAAAGACTCAACTTGAAGAAGCTAAGGAAAGTGAAGAAACCCTAAATATTCAATTGACTAAAAATGAAGAATCGTGCCACACACTGGAATTGGAAGTCATCAACCTCAAAATGATTCAACTGGAAAACAAGAAAGAAATCAAAATATTGAAGATTGAAGTTGTTGATCTAACAAAATAAATAGAAGAGTTGAAGACATATGAAAAAACCAATAAATGCATAGAAGTATTGCATAAGACAGAAGAAATAGTGATCAATCTAAAAACTCAACTTGAAGAAGCTAAGGAAATAGAAGAAGACTTGAAGATCTAGTTGGCTAAAAAGGAAGAAACATGTCATGTGTTGGAATTAGAAGTTATCAACCTCAAAAATAAGAATGAAAAGACAGAAGCAATTGTCAAATTCTAGAACAATTGTTGGCCCTTGACCAATTTTTGAGAATCCTTGGTCATGTTTGACCTATTTTGGGACTTCGACGGGCTGTCGAAGGCAGAGCACAAGTCAAAGCAGAGATCGTGGGATCTCGGCCCCTTGTTTAGGGATTTTTGGGTTTTGAGCTTATGTAATGGGTATGGGGATGTCATCCCATGGGTTTACCTATGTTTAGGCCCTTTCTGTAATGTATAAATAGAAGTCTAGGTGATGTAAGAGAAAAGAGTCTTGGTACCTTGCTAAGTGCTAAGTGCTAAGTGAAATTTGTAAATGCTTCATGCATGCTATGTTGAGAACTTATAGAGCTAAGTGCAAGTGACTCTAAGAGACCGTGTAAAGGATTTGTGCTGTGACCTAGCTCGGGGATGGAGGATCTAGTGAAGTGTGTGTGGATCTCCTGTCCTATGCGAAGTAGGATATTGTGGCTCTATGCATGTAGGAGATTGAAAAAAGACAATAAAGAGAAGAAGAGTTGGTGGACGTAGCCCCAGGCTAGGGGTAGACCACGTATATCCTGTGTGTGTGGTTGCTTTGTGCATTATGGTTGTTTTATTGTTTATATGATTTATGCTTAGTGTAATTATGTATGCTTAGATGAATATGATATCTTAGTGCCTAATGATGTGAATAAGATGCTAGATCCGATCTGCGTTGATGTGCTTAGTGCTTGAATATATTAGATTTTGGATGACTACTGCGATGCTCTATTATTAGGGCTTATCTGTGCTGTAAACTAAGGTTGAATACTAATGAACTATAACTGCTAAGTTCTCTGTTAAGGTGTCACAATCACAGATCTGTGTCCTAGCTAAGGTTGCAGACATCTGAGTCCTGCAACCAGCCCTGCCTCTACCTCGGGTGAGACTTCATCTACTTCATAGGTGTTTTCAAAAGGGCCAATATTTAGGGTTTTGTTGGTGCACTATTGAAGCGTTGAACCCTGGGTATGCCCCTATGTGCCAAAAAATGGTTCCATTGCCGGGACCTGAAACTGTGATTGCTGGGAACTGAAGAAAAGAGAAATCTTCATGCGTAGATATGTTTCCCTAGTGTGCAGTACTCTACTTGACTTGTGAAGCGTTGTTCTAAGAAGAGAAGTTCGATCTGAAGAAAAGAGGTAAGATCAGTGAAATTTTTTGATTAAAAAGGTAAGATCTGAAAGATTTGTACTTTATTAAAGGTAAGATGAGTGGAAATTTTTGTTTCAAAAGTATGGATCTAGGTATGTTTGATAAAAAAATTCCTATCCTGAAAACTAGGGCACAACTAGAAGAAAGAAGATTTGAAATGAGTAGATATGATAAGAATAGTGAAAGATATGTTATCCCTATGCATAGAAAAAATGTTTGGACTAACAAATGGATGAAGGACCCTAGAAAGAATTTTTTGCAGGTTAGCTACTATGATCCTTGTGCACAGTACAGGAAAGGTTGGGGATCATTTAAAAGAAAAAGAGGATTAATTCTTTGTTACAGCTGCAGAAGATCAGGACATCTTGCTAATGAATGCCCTGATAGAAGACCTAGTTGTTTTTATTGTAAAGCTATGGACTATGAAGTTTTGGATTGCCCTAGAATGATTGATAAGGTTGAAAGAATGAATATGAGACAAGAAAACATTGAGGAAGGTAAAGAAACTAAGACCATGGCAGAACCCTAGAAAGAATTGGAGAATGTATTGCTACAAATGAAAGAAACCCTGAATGATCATAGAAATATAAACTTATCAGAGATCTTCCAAGAAAAAGAGTGCATAGAAACACGAATAGGAGACTTCGACATTGACTGTGTTCTGGATGAGTATACACAGGTGAATATCATGACAAAAAGAACCTGGTAAATTATAGGAAAGCCTGCTATAATTCGTTCATTGGGAGGAATAGGATTATTTAGAGGAAAGATGATAAGTCTATGTGGAAGACTCACCCAAATATCTATGAGTGCTCATGGAACTTCGACTGAGGAAGAATTTGAGGTTGTTAAATTTATTGAGAACAACACCCCATTTTCTATGTTACTAGGAAAAACCTGGATTGAGAAGGATCATACCAGAAGAAAAGAAGAGGAAGACCTAGAATAGAAGAAGCAAGAATTAAAAGATTTCATGACTAGGAGGATAGCGCACTTGATTGAAGAATAGGAGAACAGATCAAAGTTGTTCAGAACCAAAAAATTGGATGTCAAATTTGAAAGAACACAAGAAGACTCACAGAAGAGTGGAGCACCTACCCTAGATAAAGAAGAAGTATTGCTCTTGAACCCTATGAAAGAATATCAACAATGTGAAGTTACTATGCCAAAAGGAGATAAGAATCAGAATGGAAAGAGGAATACCGAGACAGATATCACAGGGAAGAAGGCTAGAAATCTCAGTAAGAAGAGAGAAAAGATAGTAAAGTTGGAGAAAGTTCCAGAGGCGACTTCATAGAAGGAAGTTTTGCAAAAATGGAACTTCGTCGGGATATTAGAACAATGCGACATGGCACTTTGCCATGATGAAGAAATATAACTGTTGAAGTAATTATGACCATTAGATCGAGGCCCCTGAATGGTTAGAACAACAATTATGACCAGAAATCTTGTCATCAAACCGTTGGGACCGTGCCACAATGGACAAAACTGCATTGATGAAGGCCTCTCATCCATTGAATAGATCCATTACATTGATGTCTACTTATTCCATTGACTATTGCACCGAAAACACTTTTGCGAATTGTATCCAAGACAACTCATTGCTACCGCATTGTGTTTATTGAGATCGACACCTGTTCTATTACTTTGAGCACTCATTCATCCACCCAAGTTATCCAATCTGAGCGTGCATGTCGGATGAACTCAACTTCGTAGAGAAGTCAGTTTAAGAAATTCTCATTGATCTAATGGCCGAAAAAGTAATGTCCGCAGGGATTCAGGCCTCGTTGATGAGAGGAGTTCAAGCCTCCCCATCGACTACTCGCAAAACCGGACCATCCCGAACTGCAACTAAGAAAATAACCAAGCATCGATCTGACTTGCTGAATGCGAAGTTAATCTCGACTATTCTTCCTGGATACATCCCACCTTTGGTTGGCACGGTGAGTCGTGACAATGTCCCCATAGACTTTGATTACACCCTGGTTACTGTGTACCTCCTGAAGGGGATACGTGTAGTTAGAACACAACAGGATAAGATCATGACATTAAAATTCAGTGACTTTAACCTAGGGGACCACAAGAACCACAATATGCTCACTCCTCATAGATACTTGACTAGGACGAAGGGGAAGAAATCGAAAATAATCTCCCAACCATGGACCATGAAACTCGCGTAGTCCACCATCTTGAATGTGATGAAGATTCCACATTTTGGAAGGCACCATGAGGTTAACACATGTGTTAAGCTCCTGCTTTCATGCTTCCATGGCGACTATCTATGGCTAGACAGATGCATCATAGTTGATCCAATGCTGATCCATAGGATCACTGGATTGAGCATGCAGGGAACCGACCCGCAAGACTTATACCTAGGGAAGGATGTAGACTACGCACTGGAACAGAGGATTAAAGACACATGGCGATGTAGAAAAGGGGATGTGAGGCCACAAGGTAGCTTCCATTTAGAATGGTGTAGTGCGCCTAGCCTACCAACTGATCACAGGAACGTTGGTAAGAAAGAATATACCTACGAAGGTCACAAAGTTCATTGTTGACCTCGCCGGAAAATGTGTAGAAGGACTCCAAATGAACTGGGCAAAGTACCTAGTCAACCAGCTAGAATTGG
Source organism: Picea glauca (assembly GCA_000966675.3). Lineage (NCBI taxonomy): Eukaryota > Viridiplantae > Streptophyta > Pinopsida > Pinales > Pinaceae > Picea > Picea glauca. The sequence continues at coordinate 128,216 of JZKD02S1432327.1, forward strand.
ATTTCCGTGAATCTCAGGATCAGGGCTATGAGTTCCATTTTAACTGGATGTTGATCCTCATAGTGTTTACTACTTGGGAGATCCTGGAAGGTGTGACCTTCTCAGACATTCAGCCATTCAAGCCACTCACTGTGAAGTTCACCATGCTCTGGTACTCGAGCGATATGGTAAAACAATGGTAGTCGAACACGGTATTCCACACATACTATCTCCAGTTAAAGAGGGCTATTGGGGCTGTCCCTCATATGACATCGAACAACCTGCACCGGTTCAGACCCCCCATGAAGTTTCATGCAGATCGACACTTTATTTATACCACTGTGTGTGCAGACGAGCATAAAGAAGAGCTCCAGTCATACTATAAGCTCACAGAGGAGGAACTTGAAGAGATAACTAAGGATTGGTCTACAGAGATCCTTATCCTTGCTGACCCCAAATAAATGTCCGATCTTGAACTAATTGGAATCTTGGAGACCACTCACGAAGAGCATGATACACCTAGACTGAGCAGAAGGAAGAATACTGAAGAGGTACAAAACCTGAGCAGTGCATCAAATGAAACTGCTTAAGAATCACCTGGATGAGGAGGTGATGACAAAGTAGATATAGAAGAGACCAATGGAAAAGAAGATCAACATAAGCAAGGCAAAGTAACACCGCCTAGGGATCCTGTTAATGAGACTCATCCCTCCAAGAAAAGAAAGGTTTCCACCATGAAACCTACATCGCAAAAGAAATCCAAAGCCACCAAGACTAAGCTGTAGACTGTGCTCATGCTTGATGACTTCGACTTCATCATCACAGCTGTATCAGATGCCTCACAGGACCTCTTGCAGAACACTGAAGCCAAAAAAGCAACCATGTATGATAGGATTGAGGAATAACTCAGAGGGGTACAATAGGCCCTTTAATCCATCCACGTAGTAGCCACTGCGCCCCCGCCATCAGAAGAACCAGAGTTGGGAGATGAGCCTTCCCAACTCCGCAGAATAGATGACATGACCGAAGATCACCTTCATTGAGCACAAGAAGAGAAAGAACAGGCCACGGTGTCCCTAAAGCAAGAACATGAGGAAATGGTAGAGCAACGCTAAGTTGCACAATAGGAGAAGGATGACCTCCAAACCAAGTTCGAAGAGGAGAGAGCGCAGGTCAAGCAAGAGAAAGAGGAGTTGCTCATGGAGCAGGTTGGAGTCAAAGAAGCAGTCAATAGAGAACTTATCAAAGTGGCCTGCAAAAAACTGTTGCACAAGCTCATCAAGGAGATCCTCACTGTAACATACCTGATATACAATATAATGTGCACCATAATAATAAAAATAAAAAATGAAAATGTGTGTTTTTCCTTGAAAATTATATTATCAAAGGCACACAAAAAGGTAGTGTATAATGAGTTCCGACGGAGGTTCCAATTCTTCTGCAGCCTCCTGTTCAAGAGTCGCAAAGGATGAACAAGCATCCACTCGAACTCTCTTGTCATTGTCTAAAATCCATCGAATTGACTAGTAAGCACCTTATGAAATTGAATCATCAAAATAGATACCCTCAACAAGATGGATTTTTCTAGAATTGAACCAACCATTGTTGTCAGCTCCTTGTTTGATTTTGTTGATATCATACACATCTGAATTCGTACTGGAGAAATTCTTGTCATTTTACACCAAGGACAATAGAAACGTGTGATAGCTATCACTCCATCCAGGACATTCTAGTTCTGTCATCGATTCAATTCGAATGAAAGAAGGATAAATACAACTCTTTCATGGAATATATTTACAAAGAAAAATCGAACCTTGCAAAAAGACGAAGTTGCAAAATTGGAAGCAAACGTGAGGACTCATAATCACCTTGAACTATGCAACCGCATGATCCTTTACATGGATATTCAAATCTTTTGGCAAACTCCCCACTTTAGTTGGGATCGACTACAGATTTGGTGCATGTAAATATCACAGATACCCTAAGATCACGCACAAAACGCCTATGACACCCTCACACACAGTGATTAGAGGATCCCAAGGGACAACGACAACAAACAACCTAATTTTATTCAAATTGGCGTTGTTTCAAAATTGAAATCTGAAATCTGCTGAATATGATTGATCTGAAATCTGAAATCTGTGCATGGTTTGGATTAATTGTTTTCTATGTTTATATGGTGAAAATATAGAATGGATCTCACTGATTTGTGGGAACATCTATCATCGAGATATTTTCCAACAACAATACTTCTAGCATCCGCTCTCTAAGAGACACATGATTGAACCCCGATTGGATATTCACTCCACCGATCTAATCTCTCACTACAGATTGATTGTTTTCTTAAAGGGTCGATCTCCCCAAACTATCTTTTGTGATAAACAGTTTTGATGTGAAAAGGCACACTGTGAAGAAAATTGAGTCGTTTGATGCAAGTAGATCAAGGGATATTGAGCGATGAAACTCTTATGCCATTTATTTGGAGGCCACAGATCTGACAACTGGTGGCACATCGACAACACAACTGTGCTACTACAGTTAATTTCCAGCGGTGAGGAAAGGAATTGCAGGTGTAGACCATTGCTCCGACAATATCAAACTGAATATTTGGGTGACATGGGGGTTAGAATAGTACACTACGAGTAGATCTATGATCTGAGAGAATGGCATGCAACAATTGTAGAAGGAAAAAAAATTATTCATGAAGGCTCAAATCACTGAATATATGTGCAGCTAGTGCAATAGATATGCATATTCCTTTCTTCATATATGTGACTCAGACATGTGGGTGATAAAGGAATGATCTCCACTTCTTTGAATCTGCACATGGCCTTTGTGGAAAATGATACTCGTGGAATGTGCCGATTTTATAGCTTTCTTGAGAAGCTATATTTGCTTGGATTCTCCAATGATCTGGTGGGTTTCCCTGCTACTAAACTTCAATGAAAACATATCTCTATATTTTCTACAACTTTAATAAATAGATATGTAGTAAATTCCAAAAGAAGACTATTACCTCTTTATTCCTTCTAACTTGTTGTCGCTAAAACCATGCACCATATCTTCACCTTTGTCTTTGTCATTGGATTTTTAATGGCCTCCCATGAATCACTATCGTGGGATGACTTCTAGGTCCCTTAAGACCAAAGTTGCTCTGCACCTCACTTCCCATGGAAAACTACCACATTTAGGTGTTGAAATCGTTGAGATCCAGACATGAAATTGCTGAAGATGGCATCATTGCAAAATCGTTGCAAATGTCATTGGATTATCATTGCATATTAAATTATTACTGCAAATTAGATCTGCTACAAATTAGATCTACTGCATGAAGATCGTTTCGAAAATATAATCTCCTCTTTACCATTTGAATCACCATTCTTCTGAAATCAGATTTTCCTTGAAAAAAATATCATGGAATTACCAGGCCCTAAGAACTATAGAAGACTCTAATACCAATTGAAACTCAGTTGGTTATCACTTCAGTCTTACACAATTATAATAATTCATTACATCACAATTCTGTTCGATTTCCAACTCCAATGAAACTTTGTTCTATCGACAAAAACTATTCCACTATTCCTCACTTGCAGAATAATCATCGTTGCATGAACATCATCATTTCAACTTAGATTTCATGGAAAACTACCATGGAACACTACCATGAAATTACCAGGCCCTAAGACGCTCCATGAAAATCTTAGAGAAAAAGATGGAAGAACCAGTGGAGCATCAAGTAGCGCAACTTGTAGAAGCTATCCAACATCTTAAACAGAGAATCACAGACCTAGAGCTACAAACAGTGCCAAGTACCCTGCAGGATGTGCAGGACCAAAGAGAATCCACTTCCTGGAGTGCAGTTTAGAGGATCAGAGCATTCGCTCTGGAATGTAAACAACTTAGCAGTAGAAGTGCACAAACCTACGAACAAATTATTGAAGACCCAAAACTAAAGGAACTAGAGTCACAGCTCCAGGAGGCAAAGAAGCAAGCAACAACAGTACATGCATAGTTCAAGCTCCTGTCAAAAGTTGAAACAATGAAGAGATCCCAAGAACATCACACTTCTCAAAAGAAGGTACACAACATTCAGAGAAAAGTCATGAAAGTGACTCAGAGGCTTCAACCAATTCAGGATGAGGCTTGCCAACTATTCAAGGAGATTGAAGGCTGAGGTGAAGAGATGGAACAAGTAGTCATTGCAGTTGAACAATTCTTAGAGGGACCTTTCAACAAGGTAGTTATTCAAGAGTTCGTCGAGCATGAGGCCTTGGCACAACAACAGGTCGAAGAATCTCAAGACATGCTTGGGGATTTTGATGTAGAGCTACCCAGACTAGAGTGACGCGAGATGAGTCACAGTTGAGTGTTGGGGGCTTGTTGGCCCTTGACCAAGTTTTGAGAATTCGTGGTCATGTTTGACCTATTTTGGGACTTCGACAGACTGTCAAATTTCGAGCACAAGTTGAAGCAGAGATCATGGGAGCTCGAACCCTTGTTTAGGGATTTTTGGGTTTTGGGCTTATGTAATAGGTATGGGGATGTCATCCCATGGGTTTACCCATGTTTAGGCCCTTTTTGTAATGTATAAATAGAAGTCTAGGCAATGTAAGAGAAAAGAGGCTTGGTACCTTGCTAAGTGCTAAGTGCTAAGTGAAAATTGTAAATGCTTCATGCATGCTATGTCAAGAATTTGCAGAGCTAAGTGAAAGTGACTGTAAGAGACTGTGTAAAGGCTTTGTGTTGTGACCTAGCTCAGGGAAGGAGGATCTAGCGAAGTGTGCGTGGATCTCCTGTCTTATGCGGAGTAGGATCTTATGGCTCTCTGCGTGTAGGATATTGATAGAAGACAATAAAGAGAAGAAGAGTTGGTGGACGTATCCCCAGGCTGGGGGTGAACCCTGTATATCCTATGTTGTGGTTGATTTGTGCATTATGGTTGTTTTATTGTTTATATGATTTATGATTAGTGTAATGATCTATGCTTAGATGAGTACGATAGCTTAGAGCCTAATGATGTGAATAAGATGCTAGATCTGATCTATGTTGATGTTCTTAGTGCTTGAATATATTATATCTGAATGAATACTGTGATGATCTATTATTAGAGCTTATTTGCGCTATAAACTAAGGCTGAATACTAATGAACTATAACTGCTAAGTTCTTTGTTAAGGTGTTACAATCAAATATCTTTGTCCCAGCTAAGGTTGCAAACATCTGAGTCCTACAACCATCTCTGCCTCTACCTCGGCTAAGACTTCATCTGCTTCGCAGGTGTTGCTGAAAGGGTCAGTAGTTAGGGTTTTGTTGGTGCGTTGTTGAAGCGTTGAACCTTAGGTCTGCCCCTATGTGCCAACAACAACTCAACCATCCTGGATAATATTTGAAAGAATCAAAGACCAACCGATGACAAAACTAGTCTTGGGTATAATAAGAAAGAAGAAGGTAGCAAATGGAATACCATTCACAAACATGAGAAAGGATTATTGATGCAGGTGGATATTGGTGGCCACCCACCTATTCCAACTGGCTCCTCGTGTCCATTTTTGTTCAGCACATTCTTCTGTACTGCTTTATAATTGTGATTTCTACACTTATGGGGCTATCTAAAGCCCCACACATTCTCCAGGTGGATACGGGTGGCCTCTCGCCTAATCCAACTAGATTATTTTGTATGTTTTCATGTCATCACATCTTGATGTACTTCCAGGACTGTTTTGGGGCCTTAAACATTGTTTTTTTGGCTCCCCATAGTCAAACTATAGATGGAGTCAAAGTCTAATGGAAGAATGTGCAACTCTCTGAAATACCTTCCCAACGGGCTATCACACACCTAAAACAAAGGTCGTATGAAAAAGTTACAACCCTTGGAAGTTGAGGTACCAAATTACACCAACTTACCCATAGGGCCCACATGAGTTTTGGCGTTTTACCTTCTAGGGTTAGGTTTTTGGATGTCTATGGTTTTTTCATTCATGAGGAATATAAAAAAGGCCTTTGGAGCCTCATTGTAATCCATTCTTCTCAGACGTATGTGCATAGCAAGCACATCTCTTCTCAGAGATAGTTACCACCATTCGAGAAAGTTTCAGTTCTGCAATTTTATAGTTTCAGCCTATTTCATTATTTATTAGAAGATATTGTTCACTGGATATTTGTGTTATTCTTCCTATCTTTGTGTTTATTGTATTTAGTCTATTAATCAGTTCATTCCACTCCTAAATCCAGATTAGTGTTATCAGAGTGTTCTTCTCTTCATTTATTTTTCTTCGTACAATTCCTCGACAAGGTCTGGGTACACGAAGTTGGGACTCGAACCAATCGCACCATTACCAGATTGGTCATGGCGAGCCTGACAACAACCCATGGGATATGAAAATAAAGATGATGGATCAAGATATCCTATTAAAATGTTTCTCGAGGAAGAAATCACGTGACAAAGGAACTAAATGATGGACAACTTCATGCAGATCCTTCGACGGTTTCCCACCGAAGAAGCATATTCATCAAGCGGACATGCAACCCCCTTCAAGGTACATGTAAATTTTGATATTCCATTATGTGAAGGACTGATAGATGAATATGTTGTAGATAAATGGTTGAATCTGCTCGAAGGATATTTTTTGGTCCACAATTTTTCTAATAGGGAAAATATCACTTTTGCACTCCTCAAGGTCGTTCCCCATGTTAAAGATTGGTGGGATACTTACTCTAAGCAAAGGGCCATGGAGGAATATGAAATTTTTTTTGTGGAACCTACATGGGATTCCTTCCAGGACACCATTAAAGAAAAATACTACCCTGTTGGAAGCTACAAGGATCAATACACCAGATGGACCACCCTATGTCAAGAAAGGGACCAGACAGTACCAGACTTCACCAATATTTTCCATACCCTACGCACCAAATTGGGTATCAAATATTATGAGCATCATCTAGTGCTGAAATACCACGGTTTTTTGCATAGATACATTCAAACATTAATGGAGTTCCCAGACATTGCCGGATTAGGCACGAATTATAGATACGTTGTCAAGATCAAACAAAATTTTAAGCAGAAATGATGAGAGTTTGGATCTACAAACCCCTCATAGCTGAAGCAGGGCAAAGGAAGCCCCAACCCACATCGTAAGGGGCCGGATCGATATGGATACCCTCAGGACAACCAGTCCAAGCCACATCACAAGAAGGGAAAAGAGAATATGAATATGGACACAGGAAAATGATGTGAGTACCATAAAATTCCTTGGCACAACACCGAAGAATGCTGCTCCAAGAAGACCCTCGTGGGCAAGCTGAAGTATTCTGAGTCAAAGGGAGATTCTGATTCCGAGTCAAATCCTAAAGGAGGGAAGCAGATTATCAATGTTGAACCCAGTGCCACTGTCACTACCACCAAATTCCATCCAAGAGAACTAGAAGAACCAGAGGAAGGGTAACACCTCTTTCACTCGTAGATGTGGTCAAGGGGGCTCCGATTCATTTCATTGTTGATAGTGGTAGTAAGAAGAACCTAATTTCAGCAGAGGTCATCAAGCAGCTTGACCTGCCAATGACACTGCACCTGCATCCCTACACCATCGACTGGCTTCGTCAAGGAAGAGATCTTCGTGTCAGCCAATAGTGTCATCTACCCTATGACATCAAGTCATTCAAAGATGAGGTACTATGTGATATTTCTCCCCTTGAAGTTTGTGATGTTCTTTTAGGACAACCATATTTGTGGAAGCATCATGTTGTGTATGAGTCTAGACCCTGCAGTGTTATTATTACTTTGAGTAGACAATTGTATAGGATCCCTGACGTGGCATGGCCTACTGCTATTTCTTTAATCTCTGCTAAGAAATGCAGTAAGGTCATTTCACAGACCGGGAAGTTCGTCTTCTTTGTGATACATTCTCATAGTAAGAAGAAGGTCGCTGCCACATCCATGGACTCTACACAACGCCTATATTTGTAGTAGAAGCAAGTGGATGGGATCATGGAAGAATACAGATACATCTTTGCCTCACCTACAGGGGTACCAACACACTGCCAAGTCAAGCATCCAATTGATCTGACCCCCAATGCACCTCTACCTAATGGACCAGTATATCAATGCTCTCTGATGGAGAATGATGAAATCAAGCATCAGATCCAATATATTCTTCAAAAGGGGCACATCAGACCCAAATACTCCCATTGTGGAATCTTGATTGTACTGGTGCAGAAGAAGGATGGGACTTGGCGACTCTACATTGATTACCGAGCCTTAAACAAAATCACAGTTAGGAACTGCTACCCCATTCCCAGGATTGATGACCTTATTGACCAACTCAAGGGGGAAAATTTATTTAACAATATTGAACTAAAGTCTGGCTACCACCAGGTTCCCATTGAATCAACCGATGGCTAGAAGACAACCTTCAAGTCTAAAGAAGGTCTCTACGAATGACTAGTCATGCCCTTTGGCTTAACAAATGCACCAACCACTTTCATGAGGTTGATGGATGATGTATTGAAACCCTTCACCAATTCCTTTGTGGTATTATATTTGGATGACATTCTCATCTTCAACATAATGTGGGAGGAGCACATGCGACATATTCAACAGGTTTTGAGCACTCTATGGCAACACAAGATTTATCCCAACTTGGAAAAATGCTCTTTTGGCATGAACAAGGTCCAATACCTAGGCTACATTGTGGATGAGAATGGGGTACATGTTTATCTAGCTAATATCCAAGGCATCCATGACTGGCCAACCCCAACCACACTGATTGAGTTTTGGAGCTTCTTTGGACTAGCCAATTTCTACCGACGGTTCATGTTAGGATTCTCCCATATTGCATGGGCCCTCATCCAAGTGACCAAGGGAAGTGGTAGGGCCACGTTAGTGTGGGGGAAGGAGAAGCAACAAGCATTCGATGATTTGAATCATCGCTTGTGCTGAGCTCCAGTACTCTCCTTCCCCGATCTACAACAACCATTCAAGATTGAGACTGATGCATCTGACTATGCGGTGGGCATAGTTCTCACTCAATATGAGCATCTTGTGGCATACCATAGTGAGACACTCTGTGATAAATTCTGGAAATACCCCACCTATGACAAGGAAATGTATTCCATTGTACAAGCCTTCCATCAATGGAAACATGACTTTCTAGGGAAAGAGACGTTCATACAAACTGATCACAAGCCTCTGCAGTTCATACAGACATAGGGGAAATTGAAGTTTGACTGCCATAAGAAGTGGTCCACCTACCTGCAATAGTTTCATCTCAACATCAAGTATAATACAAGTGTCTCCAATCGTGTCATTGACTACCTCAGTCGACCTCCTGTGGCTTCACTCACCACTGTGGTCCATTCCTCTGGACATGAAGCATCTGAGTGGCCCCAAATTTATCAACAAGATCTAGAATTTGACACCACATAACAACTCTTGGGTACAGACTCTTATTCCACCTGGGATATCTCTATGTTCCTACAAGAGAGAGTGCAAAGATGATTTGGGAAGCCCACTACAGTTAGGTGGCAAGACATTTTTGTGTAGAGAAAATTGTGGTTGTTCTTCAGAAACATTTTTATTGGCCAAAAATTCGATAGGACGTCAACAAGTATATCAGATCTTGCACTACCTGTGCCATTGCCAAGCCATCCATCAAGAAGCAAGGCTTATACACCCCTCTTCCTATTCCCAAGAAGATGTGGGAATCCATCTCAATGGATTACATGTCTGGTTTTTCATCCACCAAGCAAGGAAATGACTGCATGTTTGTGGTCGTTGATCGGGGTTTGAAGATAACCATCCTCACAACCTGTAAGAAGACTATCATAGTGGTAGATACTGCCAATCTCTTCTTTGAACGAGTTTGGGTCCACTTTGGGATACCATAGATCATCATATATGTTATCACTCCAAGAAACTCCTTAGGGTTGTAGGCTAAGAATGCTTGGTAACTTAAGAAATTTGATAATCAAAGTGTTTGGAACAATGGGATAGCTGGGAAGGCTTTATAAAAGGACAACTTATTATGCATCTAAATAAACCAATGCTTTTAGAGACCAAATATCAGTTACAGTAATGAAATAAGGTGTGAAGAATACTATTCAAGATAACCAGGTACACAGACATGTAGGGTCATACAAGATAGCGGAGAATCATTTGATTCACATTCATGAGCTACACATGAAGATGACAGTTCTCAATAGTTAAACTGAACTGAATCAAATTACAGAGTGGTGAACATATGAACAATACTGACATTGGTAACAAAAGAGGACTATGATTCATATAACATAAAAGAGTCAAACTACATAGCCCAAAAGTCTCTAGGATTGAACCCTGAATTAATCTTATGATTGTAGCTTTATAGCTTTTCAATGTATAGATCGGATCCTATGAAAAGGGATCTAGGATACTAAAAATAGTATAATATAAAACTAATTGAAAACTCTAAAGGATCATATCCTTTATTAAAGGAAACCAAACCATATCTAAATTGAAGTCTTCGACAACTGCAAAAGTATTCAACATCCTTTAATGTAATGACAATGCAAAAAATATTCAAAGGCTGGGAGATAAAGTCAAACAATGCCACTTGGAAAGACATGTCATTCTTTGCCATAAAAAGGTAACAAACTTTATCTCTTTCATCTTGTTGGCACCTCAAAAATTGGAGCAACACTTTGAAGTAGATCCTCTCAATTATAACTTTGACTTATAAATCATCTTCGTGCTCTGTAAGATAATAAAACTTCAATCTAGGAAAAATTTACTCTTTTTCTAGTCATCTTAGGTTTCACCATATATTTCGCCTTGCGATCTGCTAGTTAGCTAGTGAAAGCTCTCCTTTTCATCAGCTAACTTGTTATAATTTCGCCTTTTGCACTGGTGAAAGTTCTTTTTTGGTCAATAAGGAAACCTTTCATGATCAAATCAAATTTATTATTTTCATTAATGATGTTGTATCCCATACCATCGTTGGGAAATTGATGTTTTGATCTTTAATTCTGGTAAGTCACTGGTCAACAAAGTAGTGAGTTGGTTGATAGTGTTTCTATCTAATTTATGAGTAAGAAGGTTTAGTATCCTTGCAACAATTTCTTTTCCACTTGGACTACCATAACCATATTAATGCAGGTACAACATCTGCACTTTCAACACATGCACGAATATCTTCACTGTGATTACAGAGGTTCCCAATAACAAATGCAGAGTCCTCTTTTTCTTTTGAAGATCCAATTTCTAGAATCTAGACAAGAGGAGGTATACCACCTGCATCAGTGATTGCCCATTTGCTTTCATCATCATCATAGCCAAAATCATCTTTAGTTCTACTTGTGCTTCTACCCTCAAATGTTCTATCATACCCAACACTCGAACTTTGACTCTGGCTCCCATACCCATCACTCGGGCTCTGACTATAGCTACCACCACTAGCATTCCCATCATTTTGCTACCACCACTAGCATTCCCATCGTTTTGGCTATAGCCACCACCAGTTCTGTACCCATCATTTTGACTATAGCCACCACCAGTTCTGTACCCATCATTTTGACTGTATCCACCACCAGTTATGTACCCATCGTTTTGACTGTAGCCACCACCGCCAGAACGAAAACCTCTAGTTCTTTCAGTAGCATAGATGACCAATAGAAAAATGATTCTCATGATTCTTAACTAAAGAAATTAATTCTTCAGATTGATGAAAATCAGAGATAATGTTAATGGGAGAATCTTCAGCTCCTTTATTATCCAATCCATATTCTTCACAGCAATTACCAAATAAAAACTGATCCGAAAAGAACTTTTTGCAACGCTCATTGAATACTCTATGAAATTTTTCTAAAGATAAAATTCTTGAAGGGGGTAAATAAAAATACCACCTACATGCATCGCCTTCCAATGAATGCATGAAAATTTTCATACAAACATCTTCATGCTACAGATCTAGTAGATCCATGCACTCATGAAAATTTTTGAGGTGTTCTGCAGGATTATCTTCTTTCTCCTCTTTGAAGATAGGTAGAAAATCTCTCCATTCTGACATATGAGGTACTGGATGTGGGAAACCAGAAATTGAAGAGAAGTCCAAAGGTGCAAACCTCCAAGCCAAAAGAGTAGCAAATGATTTTGACATTTGAATGTCATGGAGTCGCCACTAAATTTGTCCTTCATGGAGTTGCTAGATAGATGATTACAACCATAATAGTGTCTAGGCTTTGTCTATCATCAAAGTTGGATCTGTGTCATCTCCCAGGGAAGATGAGCTTCGATCTCCTCTCCCCGGCAATGTCGCCAATTTGTTATCACTCCAAGAAACTCCTTAGGGTTGTAGGCTAAGAATCCTTGGTAACTTAAGAAATTTGATAATCAAAGTGTTTGGAACAATGGGATAACTGGGAAGGCTTTATAAAAGGACAACTTATTATGCATCCAAATAAACCAGTGCTTTTAGAAACCAAATATCAGTTACAATGATGAAATAAGGTGTGAAGAATACTATTCAAGATAACCAGGTACACAGACATGTAGGGTCATACAAGATAGCAGAGAATCATTTAATTCACATTCATGAGCTACACAAGAATATGACAGTTCTCAATAGCTAAGCTGAACTGAATCAAATTACATAGTGATGAACATATGAACAATACTGACATTGGTAACAAAAGAGGACTGTGATTCATATAACATAAAAGAGTCAAAGCACATAGCCCAAAAAGCTCCAGGATTGAAACCTGAATTAATCTTATGTTTGTAGCTCTATAGCTTTACAATGTATAGATTAGATCCTATGAAAAGGGATCTAGGATACTAAAAATAGAATAACATAAAACTAATTGAAAACTCTAAAGGAACAGATCCTTTATTAAAGGAAACCAAACCATATCCAAATTGAAGTCTTTCATAGCTACAAAAGTATTCAACATCCTTCAATGTAATGACAATGTAGAAAATCTTCAAAGGCTGGAAGATAAAGTCAAACAATGCCACCTGGAAAGACAGGTCATTCTTTGCCATAAAAAGGTAACAAACTTTATCTCTTTCATCTTGATGGCACCTCAAAAACTGAAACAACACTTTGAAGCAGATCCTCTCAATTATAACTTTGACTTATAAATCATCTTCCTTCTGTGTAAGATAATAAAACTTCTATCTGGGCAAAATTTACTCTTTTTCTGGCCATCTCAGGTTTCACCAGCTATTTCACCTTGTGATCTGCTAGTTAGCTGGTGAAAGCTCTCCTTTTCATCAACTAACTGGTTAGAATTTTTCCTTTTGCATTGGTGAAAGTTCTGTTTTGGTCAAGAAGGAAACCTGTCATGATCAAATCAAATTTATTGTTTGCATTAATGATGTTGCATCCCATACCATCATTGGGAAATTAATGTTTTGATCTTTAATTCTGGTAAGTCACTGGTCAACAAAGCAGTGAGTTGGTTGATAGTGCTGTTATCTAATTTGAGTAAGAAGGTTTAGTATCCTTGCAACAATTTCTTTTCCACTTGGACTACCATAACCATATTAATTCAGGTACATCATCTGCACTTTCAACACATGCACGAATATCTTCACTATGATTACAGAGGTTCCCAATAACAATTGCAGATTCCTCTTTTGCTTTTGAAGATACAATTTCCAGAATCTGGACAAGAGGGGTATACCACCTACATCAGTAATTGCCCATTTTCTTTCATCATCATCATAGCCAAAATCATCTTTAGTTCTGCCCGTGCTTTTGCCCTCAGATGTTCCATCATACCCAGCACTCGAACTCTGACTATGGCTCCCATACCCATCACTCAATCTCTAACTATAGCTACCACCACTAGCATTCCCATCGTTTTGGCTATAGCCACCACCAGTTTTGTACCCATCGTTTTGACTGTAGCCACCACCACCAGAACGAAAACCTCCAGTTCTTTCAGTAGCATAGTTAACATGAAAAAGATGTCCATGAATATCCTTTCCATCCATGCCTTTCATCTTGTTGCCTCAATGCTAGATTATAAAGCCTCGGCCCTCCTTCTACGCCATCTCCAGTGTGAAGACCATCCATTATCGATAGCATCTTCTTTGTAGCAAACTCCTCTATATTTTGTGAAAGGTAGCTCAATGGATGCAACTTGTTAGCTACCAGACGAATCACCTTAATCTATACTTCTTCAATGCTATGCACTACACCCTGTAAGGCGATATCTAAGAAAATAACCATTGTGGGTGGTCGTAGCAAGATTAGGCTCCATACAACACTTAAACCTTGAGTAACTCGATCACCACTTAACTCTTCCTTTCTGTCCCTGACAAATCTACCAACATAGCGCAAATCCTCCAATATTCTTAAAGCTACATCTGGAAGAAATGGGACCTCACCAAGCAATCTGCTCACGGATTTATCAGATGCTAGAAGAGAATCACACAAAGTCTCTTTCACTGTCAATTGTTGAGTGCATGGGTATAACTTTGCGGCTTGAGAACAACCCAAAAATGCAAGATTAATTCGTCTTCTAATGCATGGTTCCTCAAAAACTTAATATGCTGCCCAGAAAAAACAGAGATAGGAATGATGGTGCTTCTAAGCCATTGATTTTGGCTCATGAATTAATGCAAGCTATAACAGAAAAACATCCGACCCTGGATTAATATTTACATTGTATAATCAATTTTGACACGTTCTTGGTCGCAGGCATAGAGTGTTTGATCTAACATTCTGGCTAAATTAACCCCAAGGAGATATGTCTGATCGGTGCATCAATATAGAATGAGAATCAACATGCAGCTTGACTCGGCGCTGATGTATGGGTTATGTGTCGACTTGTGGCTGTTAGTGAAATAAGATTCTCATTATTTACAAAATTTTTATCTGCGCCAAACCTTTCATGATATATTCACAAAATTCATAACCGACACTTGTTGATGAGGTGGATAGGATAGGAGCTCGGCGCTGAGTATTGGGTTTTGGTGTTGACTATCCAGTTTGAATCGTGACTTGAAACATGGCTTGGATTTAGTTTGCATGTTGCATGACTTTGGTGACATATGGATTCAAAATTTGGCTGGACTCATTTGCTTGGTGCACTAGGCTAGATGAATATCTTAAAATAGTGGCTAGATTAATGGCTCAATTTGGGTGTCGGTTAGCCTTTAACTCTTGACTTCTAGTCTTTGGAGTATTACATGGCAATTGATATAGCTTGGGTTTATACTTAGGTCATTGATCACTTAGTGTACACACACCACAAGAATATAAACATAAAAAGACAAAAACTATGGTTTTGGATATGTATCAATTAAGAAAAATTGACAAGATGTATTTGTGAAATGCAGGTTGAAGACTGAATAACAAAGGCTTGGAGAAATCATGATCAATGAGAGCTGATAGGGAAACAAGAAATTTAATACACTG
>JZKD02S1432327.1:153789-165834 GCA_000966675.3 Picea glauca
ATGTGAAGCACTTCAGAGTTTTTGGAAGCAAATGCTACATCAAAAGAGAAGATGGCAGAATGGGAAAGTTTGACTCTCATGTGGACAACGGAATACTTGTTGGTTACTCAAGTACGAGGAAAGCATACAAGTGTTACAATCTAATATTAAACAAATTTTTGGAAAGCATCGATGTAACAATTGATGAAACAGGTAGACCAGAATCAATCAAAGAAGAAAACAAATCAATGGAATAAATTTTTGAAGAAGAAGATGAAAAAGAAGAAGAAGAGGAAGATGAAGATGAAGAGAATCTGACAGAAGTAGAAGAGAAAGTTCAACAAGTATCTCCAAAGGCACCTAGCAAATGAGTACAGAAGAATCATCCTTCATATCATATTATTGGAAACAAAGATGCAGGAGTTGAGACTAAAAGAAAAATATGTTCACCAGAACAAACACACCTAGCACTTTTATCTACAATTAAGAATGGACTCAATGACTTTGCTGGTGGATTCCACTTGTCCATTCACCTGTGGATGATAAGGTGTGGATTTCCTATGTTTGATCTGGTATTGTTCTGTAATTGATTTGACTAGATGAGAGTTCAATTGAGTCCCCTGATCAGTCACAATTTCTCGAGGTACACCTAATATAGTAAAGATGTCATTAAAAAGGAAATCTACCACTAATTGTTCACTTGCAGCTAGTAAAGCTTTTGCTTCAACCCACTTAGTCACATAGTTAGTACATACAAGTATATACTTTTTCTTTTTAGATACAGGGTTAATGGGCCCTACAAAATCTAATGCCCATTTCTTGAAAGGCTCAATGACTACTTGGGCTTGAAGTGGCATTTGATATCGTGCAGTAGGCTTACCCATCCGTTGGCATTCATCGCAATTGGATACATACGTTCTAGAATCTTTGAAAATATTAGGCCAATAGTAACTAGATTACAGAACTTTATAGGCATTCCTCTTGTCAGCAAAGTGGCCTCCACAAGGACCATCATGGCAGGCTTGCAAAATATAATGGATCTCATCTTCCATTACACATCTCTTGATTAACAAATCTGTTCATGTTTTGTAAAGACCATCATCATGCCACATGTAGTTTTCACTTAGCTGAATTACTTTCTGTTTTTCTTTGGGAAACAATTTTGGAGGTATCTTCCCTGTTACAAGATAGTTAGCTACATCTGCATACCAAGGAGTAACTATAGAAATAACAAACAAATTTTCATCAGGAAAGTTATCATCTATTGGTGCATTATCTCCCAGATGAATCATTCTAGATAAGAAATCAGCCACAAGATTATCCTTACCAGGTCTATCAATAATATTGATGTTAAATTCTTGTAATAATAACAACCATCTTGTAACTCTAGGGTTTGTTACAAGTTTGTTCATTAAGAATTTGATGGTTGAATGATCAGTGTGTACAAAAGTTTGATATCCTGTAATGTATTGTCTAAATTTATTGATAGCATGGACTACATCTAACAATTATTTTTGTGTGACCGTATAATTAACTTTTGTTGGGGAAAGGTTTTTATTAATAGAGTAAATAGCATAAGGCATATGATTTTCCCTTTGTCCAAGAACTTCCACCAGGGTTGTGTCTGAGGCATCGGTATAGATATGAAAAGGAAGGGACCAATTTGGTCCTCTTAATACAGGAGTACTTGACAATTTTTGTTTTAGAATTTCAAAGGATACTTGGCATTCATTATTCCACTTAAATTCAACTTATTTAGATAATAACTTAAATAAGGGAATAGATAATCTTGTAAAATTCAGAATGAATCTTCTATAGTAGCCAACATGCCCAAAAAAGTTGTGAACTTCCTTTTGTGAGGAAGGTATCCTAATTTGTGTGATAATGTGAATCTTTGTGGGATCAACTCTCATTCCAGAACCAGAGATGTGATGTCCCAAAACAATACCTTCAGTGAGAATCATCTTTGACTTTTCATTACTGAGAGAAAGATTAGTTTCCTTACACCTAATCAAGACTTTTTCTAGATTGGTCAAAGCTTCCTAGAAGTCATTTCCATGGACTGTAAATTCATCCATGTAGACTTCTACGCAATCATTGGTCAAGTCAAAGAAAATGGCCAGGTCAACCCTTTGAAAAGTGTTTGGGGCATTGCAAAGTCCAAAAGGAAGAACCCTAAAAGAATATGCTCCCCATGGGCAGGTGAAAGTGGTCTTCTCCTGGTCTTCGGGTGCTATTTGTATTTGGTTATAACCACTGAACCCATCTAGGAATGAAAAATACCTCTTCCTGGACAAGGTATCCAACACCTGATCAATGAATGGTAAGGGAAAATAATCCCTATGGGTGGCTTTGTTCAACTCCCTAAAGTCTACACATATTCTCCACTTACCATTTTTCTTGGGAACTATGACAAGTGGAGACACCCATTGACTATCTAAAATGGGGTATATGAGATTGGCTTGAAGGCGTTTTTGCAATTCTTCTTTTACAATATCTTTGAGGGCTAGATTCATCCTTCGTTGAGGCTGTCTAATTGGTCTGATTTAGTCATTAGTGTAGATATGATGTGTGCATGTGTCAAGATGAATGCCTTTCATGTCTACATAATCCCATGCAAAGGCATCAAATTGTCTTCAGAGCATTTCATTTACTTATATATTTTGTTCTGGTTCCAAACTAGAGTTGATATACAAAGGTTTTCCTGGGCTAATCTCAGCAAGTTTAGTACTTTCTTCTTTCTCTGAGGAATCTGGTGATAAAGTATATAATTGAGTGATATCAGGGTGCCAAGTTTGTTGAAATTCAGAACTGAAAATGTGTGACAATTCTGCAAAAGACCTAGGATATTCAATGCAATTTGTATCAGCCAAAAATAAACTTAAGACTTGTTCATATGATTCTTCTTGCACACCTTTTACTTGTTCAAGTGTTAACAGGGGTCAGATGCAATATTCCTCTCCATAAGGGTTTTCTAACCAAAGAGGTATCTCTTGTGCCGGTTGGGCAGGAGGGAAGAGAACAAGATTTCGGCTATGTGTGCGATTGGATATAGTCATCTCGCCATACCAATAGATGATAAAGGCATCTGTTGTGACTAGCCAAGGGCGGCCAAGAACCACTTGGTGTCCTAGTTTGGAGGATGATTTAGAATAGATGACTAGAAAGTCTACTAAAGTCTGGGTTGGTCATAACTGGTTGATTTGGAGTTTTTGCATAGTGTCAAAAGGCATTACATTAATTGTTGCACCCAAATCAATGAGTTTGTTTGGTAAGGAAATACTATTAATTTCAACAGTGACAACTGGATTCTGAGGGTCATTATATTTATATGGCATTTCAAAAATAAATTCAGATAATTGTCCTACTCCCTGAACAAGGGGAGGTTCCTTCTTTTTCCTTTCTCGTTTCTTAAGGAAAAGGTCCCTTATGATTTTGGCATATATGGGGATATCTTTAATGGCTTGCAGCAGAGGTATTTTTATACATACATTTCACAACTCATCCTCTATGTCTTTGTGCAAGGGTGGGTCAGGTTTCTTCACTAATAGTCGTTCGAGGTAGGGTGGAAGATTAACTTGTTGAGGTACTTCTACGGACTGAGAAGTGGTAGGGATATGAGGGGAATTCTCTCCTTCTTCAGGGGTGGTTTGAGTGTTTTCTTGTTCAGAATGTTTATCATTTTCTTCGTGAATTATTACTCCATAATTTGATTGATTTACAACTTTCCCGGATCTTAGTTGAATTTCATAGGTGGGAAAGGTTTGAATTTCTACATTCTGCACAGGGTGGGTGGGTCGATTAATGGGGTTAGGAATTGGTTGTGCATGAATTGTTGTTGGTCTAGGAGGGTTTTGGGCATCTTGGTTTTATGGTTGTTGATTGACATTTATAGGTGCTTTCTGCTGCTGGTTAGGGTTCAAGGGTGTTGTGAATTGTTGTTGTATAGGCGGTGGAAGTAAATCTTCCATCTGAGGTGGGTTAAATCCAGGTAGTAATTGGGAAATGTTTGTGGGATATTGTTGATATGCATGGTAAGAGGGATTCCCATACACAGGCCCCCTCCAACCTTGTTTCCAAGGTTGAGTTTGATCTTGCTGAGGTGTCCATTAGGAATAGGGCATTGGAGGAGGACCCCATTATTGTTGTTGGTATTATGTATTAGGGTCATAAAATGCATTGGGGTTTTGTGCTCTCTAAGGCCTCGTAGAGGGGTACGGTTGTTCTTGTGAGACTCCCCCTCCCCTATACATGGCTTTCATCTCAAGAAAAGTTGGACACTCATATATGGGGTGCTCTAGAATACATAGGCCACAAAATTCTATGACATTTAATGGGCATTCTCTCTCAGGGTACTTCTTTCAACATTTAGGACAAAATATTGCAAAAACAACCTCTTCTTCTTGTTTCTTTTTCAGTTTTAGGGTATCTAACTGGTTATTGATTGTGCTCAAGATGTTTAATTTAAAGTTATGCAATAAGTTTCCTAACTCAATTCTAGTGATAGTCCCTGATCTTTGTCTTGAATTTCTGCTAAAATAATCTCTTGGTCCTTTGCCCATTTTAGCTTGTCCCCTTGAGTATCTTCTACAGTAATCTACAATTTCTGCAAAGGGATTTTGGTGCACATCTCCTGAACTTAAATAAGTTTCCTAACTCAATTCTAGTGATAGTCCCTGATCTTTGTCTTGAATTTCTGCTAAAATAATCTCTTGGTCCTTTGCCCATTTTAGCTTGTCCCCTTGAGTATCTTCTACAGTAATCTACAATTTCTGCAAAGGGATTTTGGTGCACATCTCCTGAACTTAAAAAAATTAAAACTTCTATGCAGTCATCTCTAAGACCTTTCAAAAATACAGTTATTACTACAGTTGGGTCTGTGGTGAGTAATTTTGATTTCTGATAGTTGTATAAGAACCTTTCTAAGTAGTCTTCAAGGCTTTCATCTTCTATTTGCTGTATTTTGAAAATGTCATTTTTAGCATTATCCTTAGAATAGTCTTGATATTTCCATAAAAATGTTTCTTTCATCTGATCCCAAGAGAGAATTCTATTTTCTCCTAAGGTTATGAACCATCTCAAGGCTGAGTCTTTTATTATGGCTAGAAAGAGCTTAAGTTTTTGGGCATCATCTGAGTAGTT
Organism: Picea glauca; assembly: GCA_000966675.3. Lineage (NCBI taxonomy): Eukaryota > Viridiplantae > Streptophyta > Pinopsida > Pinales > Pinaceae > Picea > Picea glauca. The sequence continues at coordinate 158,911 of JZKD02S1432327.1, forward strand.
ATAACTTCTACATAATATGTCAAACTCGAATAAAAATAATTCTGGATCTTTAGTTGGCATACCTCTGAAAGTGGGTTATGATGATAGTGGGATATTCTTCATGCTGATGTTTCTGAAAATATCCAAGATTGGAAACTCGAAGGTTTCAGTCTCAATGGTTGCATTTTCATTTCTTTCTTCTTCTTCCATTTCTCTAGGTGATTTTCCTCCACTGATAGATGGTTCAGAAACTGGGTTTTGTGTGTCTTCAGTTCCTTCAACAAACTCATGTTCTATCTACCCCAATGATGATTCTCCAGTTCTAGGTTCTTGTTCTGGAGCCTCACTAGCTCCCCTTGAACTCCCTCCTGGTGGAATTTTTCCTGCTCCAATGTCAGTTGAATTAGTGGGGGGGGTTGTTTTTGAATCTTTAGAGCTTACAAATCTACCCTTATTATCTCTATATCTATGCATAAAAAATGGATAATTAAATCAATTGAAATCCTAATTCTATATAGAAGGTAAGAAGGCAACCTAGCTTCGGAGAACCCCACTCTAGTGGTTGCGTGGCTCTTCACTCATGTCTTAAATGTTTTATCCTCCTCCCTCAAGAAACCTTTAAAATTATTCAAAAAAACTTATGCAAACAACCTAAGCTAAAATCACTTCTTACCGTTTGCAACTCCCCGACAACGACGCCAAAATGTTGTGTTTCTTATATGATTAGTATAATGCACTCATTAATTATCAATCTAGGATTCGTAATCAATAGAGTTACAAGACACCAGTAAGAGAGGAAATTCTAATGTCACGGGTATAGAAATAATCCGGATTAAGAAACAAACTGAAACACACTTTGGTTGCCTTTCACAGAGAAACTATCTACTCCATTAGGGCACATGCAAATATGAGATGGAGTCCTTTGATAGATCAAATTCATAAGAACATAAACAAAGCATATGTAAAACAGAGTAAATAATGATCCATAAGCAATTATATAATCAAAAGCCTAAACTGAACTATACTACTGTCATCTGAAAGAATCAAAGCTTCAACTAGTCTAACAGTTATACTATTGAAATCAAATGCTAACACTAATCTATAAGGATGCTGACATTTGTTGGGCGGTGGGCCCTTGCTGCTTCAACAAGTCAGTGACTGGAGTCTACAGTAACTTGGCCTTTAATCCACACATCACTCTTACTCAAAACCTCAAAACATGAAACTATACTAACAACTCAACTCACATTCATTCATAAATAATCAAGACATGGAAACAAATGGAATTCTTCTATTAAACCTCATCTCAATATATGTTCTACAATATGTAATGTTGCTTCACATGCTATGATATGCTATCTCTCTACTACTTCCACCATCCTTTCCATGACTATTTAAACAGTCTTAGTCGTGAAACACAAGGAAGCCAAATCTTTTACAAATCAGAAATTGTCAAATTTATATATTCAGTTACATAATTTAAGCTTCATCCTCATGACATGAAGTGTATGAGGATGAAGCAATAAACAATTTGGCTTAACATAGTCTTGCTAGAACTTGATGATTTCATAAACACTCAACAATTATCCTGGGCATGATCTGGAGCCAATCTTAGCATACTTTGTTTCTTGTATTAGTACCGGATCGTGACAGGTGAGATTCGGTAGATAGTATCAGATTCGAAAAGTACACAATTTGTTGGTACCATACTAGAACAGTCTGTGGTCGTTGGTACTAGATCGCGACAATGAATGGTCTATGGGTGTGCTTGGTACCATATTCGAACAGTGGCCAATCTGGCACATAAGTACCAAATAGCTAAGCTGACATAGAAGTGTTGGACTTCATCCAAAGGTCAAAGGCTACACATGAAAATTTTAAACATTAGTACATGAAATATTTAGTCTCCTAGCTTAATAAACCAAAAAATGCATGAATTCAATTGTACTTTACCTTATGACCTTATCAATGACTAGAGGTAGGGTTATTTATCATTGATCCAAGCTTAGGTAGGCCAAAAAGGTATAAATGAGGAGTATAATATGGTAATGGGGATGTCAATTTGGAGGCTCAACACCTCCCATGGCCACCAATAGGAAGGAGCTTTATACTTCTGATTTTGAGTTGGTGGATCCTACGTTTTATCATCAACTCAATGGTTCCTTGATGTTTTGTTTTGCAGTTAATACTCTCAATCAGTTTATGGTGGAGCCCGGGAGAGTACACTAAATAGCTGCAAAACATGTGCTTTGGTATTTGATAGACACTGTTGACTATGGTCTAGATTATGTTCATGGTGATGGAGTGAGACTCGAAGGATTCACATATTTAGATTGGGTAGGCTCAACTTCATACAGGAAGACCACATCTGATTGTTATGTTAGCACTCTGTAATTTCTCGGCTGAAGCCAGTCAAGTAGCTACAAAAACAAATGGACAACTTGATTGTTTGTCAGTGAAATTCTAAGTATACCTTGATTATGTATCCTCATAATATGAAATGGCAGTTGTTGTCATTTTTGGTCCTTATACAGAAAACATGTTTGAAAACTCAAGCTAACATGAACCTCCATGTAATCCTATATAGGATCAATTAAAACATGATGCATGATATTTGCCTCTAGATCTTCAAAGACTAGTTGATCAGTTGCATCCTCAAAATTAAACCCTGCATCTACAACTTCAACCTTATACTTGAAAACACAATCATCATCAATCTGCAAATCAACAGGTAGTATGATTTCCTCTCGCTTTGGAGAAGGAATATTTTCCAAGAATTCTTTGAGATCTCGAAAATTATATGACTGAATTTGAGAATCCAAAATTTCAATATCATTTTTGAACTTTTCAACAACTAGCTCAAGAAAACAAATTTTACTTTTAGGAGAAAATTTGCTCGATTCCAAAATATGAAACACAGTTGTTAAAAAGTCTTTGTCAATGTGAAATTCTGCTAACTTATCCCTGAATTCTTTTATAGCTTCACAAGATATAGGATTTTCCACATACCCTGTCATCTTGAAACATCATCAATGTTTTTAAATCTGGATTCTTTGGCAGTGAAGTTGCTTGTGAACTTTGAAGCCCGGGATCTTGAACAATGGAGTCGCCAGGTGAATGGTACAACCTTCCTGTGTTTGGCTTTTGTTCACCATCAAAAGTCAAATATGAACTTGATATATTTTCCTCGAGAACTCGAAAGCTCGATTCCCCAGTATGGTCGCCAAAATGTTAGCACTCTGTAATTTCTCGGCTGAAGAAGATATTGACATAGGTAACTATTTTAACTACTTGGAGTCTTGGATCTAACCCTCCAAGACTTAGAGAAGGCTCTCTCTGTATGATTTAGCTTAGTTTGGAATAGGATATTAGACTAGTTATGAAGGATCGGAGTTTTTGGTTTTTAAATGGTTGGTTTGGGACAACAAGGAGGGCCATTGGGCAAATGGGGTTTGCGCTTAAATATATGATTCACTCCTAGATCTAGACAAAACTCTTACACAGGGAAAGGTAGTGGAAATGTTGGATTGAATTAAGTTTGAATGGTGTCGATTGAGGAAGAAATAGGGGAGGAAAAAACCAAGAAAAGGAGCAGTTAAGAATTCCTACACTGATCTTTTAGAAGAGAACATAAAGATTACCAAAAGATCAGATGTAGAGTATTTCACCAATAAATTATGCTCTATTACTATCATTTGATAATAAGAATTTGAAAAAAAGTGGTATGATAACTGGAAGAAAACACTTAACATAGAAAGGAAACGCCACCAACATCTCGACACAAGAATCCTGTAAACAGCATGCCCATTATTGATCGATCATTTAAAGATTACATAAAACGTTTTCTGGAAAGGCAAAGCCCACAGTCCAACCAAAGAAAAACACCTCACAGGTCGAGCCCCTCTTTTGTATTTTACATCTGTATATAAAAGTAAGATACTATCGGTCCTCAAAAACTCGAATCCTACCCCTGCTTTCTAAAAATAGAAAACAGTTACAATGATTGACACACGTAACAGATGGTCTCCTAAACATAAGGGGCGATTATAACAGAAATGACACGTGCAAAAAATTCTCCTGATTTCTAGAGTGTTGTTTCAGTAGAGTCTTTTTCCATTCGAAAGGTAGACAACACATTGATAGGTGGAGAAATAACATTCCCTTTACCGGTCTTCATGATATCTTCAATAAATGTCAAAAAGATGACAAGGCACTTTGAAATCCTACTTTGACAAATGGACAATCTTTACCATGAATTTTGAAAGCCACTTAACCTTTTTTCCTTAATACCTGCCTCAAAAACTTGAAAAGAGTGATGATTTGTATGCCTTTAATCTTTATCTCTCATTTGGAACCCTTTTCACAAAATCTGGACACCAAAAACTTTGATCTGTGCAAAAGTACACCTTCACTGCCTGTCTCAGGTTTCGGTGGTTAAAACTGATAGAATTTGGGTGTATCAACCACCGAAAGCTCTACTTTCGATGGTTAATGAGCAATCCTCCTGTTCGCCTAAACCATTGAAAGCTCTGCTTTCACCAAAAATTCAAAATTGCAAAATTGAATTACCTTACTACTTCGATCAATGTTCAAGGATGCTTTGGCGATGGTTGTCTTTCAGGTACAGTAACAGAGACTTGAATTTCCGATGTAGAAAGCTTTGTTTTATCATCCAAAGTCGTAGCCAATTCTTCTAGGGTTTCCAACCCAGGGTGATTTGGAGTTGAAGCATATTTTTAATCTTAGGAGTTTGAGTTGTTTGTATAGCTTAGTATTCTCTTTCGTCAGCATCTTGTTCCTGTCCAAGGTTTTATCATGCTTTTCCATAACATCTTGACAGTTGTCATAAAGCTCAACATTTCTGTCAGTCAACTCAACATTTCTCTTTTTTAATCTTCTTTTCAAAAATCTCTAAGTCATAATCTCTCCTCAATAGTTGATTGATGTTTTGGAACCTAGTTGGTTTTGATCTTCTTGCAGAGGCTTCTGCCAAGGGTTGATTATGTTTATCTGGAGGAGTTGGGGATGGAAGATTAGGGTACCCTTCAGCAACTTGTTCGGCTTGTTCGTCACCCTGTATCTATGTTTTCTCTTGCTCTTCCTCTATGTATTTTTGTGTACCTCTAGCCACCGAAATCTCTCACTTTTGGTAGCTAACATAACATGAAACTCTACTCTTTAACTACCGAAAACAAAAACTCTTGTGTGATAATAGCTGAGGTGAATTGAGAAATTTCTGCCGCTTTTCCACCTTTGTTGTGCGTCGTGAGCAAAAGCATAATGCTTGAAAAAGATAGATATTAGTCAGAACATTGATTCCCCTATTATATAGTGTTCTAACATGTTGTTATGGATTGGGTTCGGTTGTTGTGTCATGGTTTAGTCAAAATCAGAAGTATGTTTCTTCGAGAACAGCTGAAGCAGAGTATATGGCTGCAAGCCAAGCCTCGTGTGAAGCCATTTGACTTTGCAAATTGTTGACAGGTTTATTTAAGCATGAGTTGGGGCCTATGATGATTTATTGTGACAATCAGAGTTGTTTAAAACGCATGTGTTAGAAAAACAGGACCGTGGAGCAATAAAATAAAACAAAATGTGGAAACAAAACATAGAAGATACACAATACAAGAGAGACACAGATTTACGGGGTTCACCCAATGTGGGCTACGTCCACCAGAGAAATTGCTAGGTCCTTCCTTTATTGTTATCCAACAAATGAAGGGAGACAACCTATAGCAAACCCGTTGTAACTTCCTCTTCTTTCTCTCATAGTCTCCTATATCATAATACAATATTCACCTCATCCATAGCCACAATACATTTCCCTCATAAAAGAGGGTTGCCTTCTAGGGAAAAAAAACCTAACATAATTTCTACCGTTAGATCTGCGACCTTATAATGAATGGTCTATATTTACAATGAAATTAAAATATACTTTTACAAGGCAATTCTTCCTTCGGGTGCTTCGCTCCCAAATCCCCATCGAGGGACACTACCCCCAAACCCCCACTTGCCCCCAGACCCCCCAGCCGAGGGGATATACCCCCCAGACCCCGCAGACGGGGTACCCCCCTCTGCACTCCCCCGCGTGGAAGAGTGTACATACTTCTAGGGTGTAAATACTTCGTGGGGTATAAACACGGCTGAAAGTAAAAGACCTATGAATCAGGAAGATAATCAGGCTCCACTACCAACAATCTCCCACTTGGAGACTGATCTCAAAAACTCCACTGTTGATGTATATGTTGGACTCTGAACCTTCTTGGACATGGCAAATTTCTCATCTTCATCTGCATTATTGAAGACCAACTAAAACTGAGCCAGAACTCAATTTCTCCCTGGTTACTCCATTTGTTAACATGTCTGCAGGATTATGGCTAGTGTGTATCCTTTCCAACTTCAAATGTCCATCTTCCAAGGCGGATCGTATGAAGTGGTACCTCAACTGTATATGCTTAGTCTTCAAATGGAAGGCTGAGTTATTTGCAAGATGAATGACACTCTCACTGTCACAGTACAACCTGTTATTCTCTTGCTTCTTTCTCAATTCCTCCATAAACCTCTGTAACCAAATCATCTCTTTACTAGCCTCTATAGCAACAACATACTCTGCCTTTGTTGTTGAAAGTGCAACAACCTTTTGCAGTTTTGAAATCCAACTTACTGTTGTTCCACCTATAGTAAAAACACACCCTGTGGTGCTCCTCCTGCTGTCTTTATCACCTGCCATATTTGAATCAACATATCCTTGTAGAACAGTTTTTGAACCTCCAAAACATAATGCATGATTAGTAGTACCTCTCAAGTATCTGAGAATCCACTTTACTGCATCCCAATGTTCTTTATCTAGATTGTTCATATACCTGCTCACAACTCCCACTGCATGTGCAATATCTGGTCTTGTGCAAACCATTGCATACATCAAGCTGCCAACTGCTGATGAAT
>JZKD02S1432327.1:179919-191363 GCA_000966675.3 Picea glauca
ATGTTTTTAAGGAAGCTACTTGGAGAGTATAAATAAGAGGCAAGGCTCTCTCATTTTAATCACACTTGAGCATATTGAATATCTATAGGTTTCTGAGGTAACCAAAGATATCTAATTCGAATTTATAAGGGAAGGTGAAGAAAAGAAGGCCGAAATGCAAGGAAGGATAAATTATTTTGATGGTGCTTTCTAAGGTATGTTATTTACGTTTCATCTCACCATTTTTGCTATAAATTTTTTTATATAATGATTCAAACCACGAAATTGCCATTCCATTGACAAAACATACCCAAGTATCTGTGGTAAAAAATTCATCTTATGGGTCATGTTGGCAACCCTACATGTTTTCACTTTTTAAAAGCGAAAAATGATAATTTATGTAGCTGCCTACATGTGGTTAGGATCGCTCCCCTATAGTAACAAGGAGTCATTCTGACAACAACGTTATTTCTCAAACAACAACTACCTCAAACGAAAATCCGCATATTGTCGTTGAGCCAGTAACACCAAACTCGCAAGCGTCTAACGTACAAGAAATTGTTCACCACTCACTTCTAAGTACACACGGTGCTTTGGCTCGTATCAGACAACCCGGCCGACCACTGAATCAACCCCTAGAATTTTCTGATATCAGAGAGCAACTTGAAGGCACCAGTTTGCTCCCAAACCCCACAGATCCATGTTACATCCCCACTCCTGCAGCTAGAGGATCTGGTATCCCACCTTCACCACCTCATTCATCTCCTTCTTCTTCAGGAGAAGAGTCATCCGGTGAAGGAAACTCTTCATCTCACCCTTTGACACCACCTACGCCCATGGAAAACCAAACAAATACCGCCATACCCTAGCTCGATCAAGATGTTGTGGCCATACCTGGACCCCAACACCCTTTGCCTAAACATCCCAAGAAGTGGCTACCTAAATTCGATCCATACTCTAAGCAAATCGCTGAGGATCACATAAGGAGATTCATGCCGGTTATTAGACTTCGAAGCGTAGAACAAGAAGATGTAGTATGTAGACTTTTTCCTTATACATTTAAATACAATGCCTCTACGCGGTATTTTTCCCAACAACCCCACACCATTGTATCTTGGGACAAATTCGAGTCCTGTTTCCTTGAGAAATTTGGAGATGATAAATCTCCCGAAGTCTTAGTCATGGAACTCTCTAGCTTAAAGATGAACCCTAAGGAAAAAATAAAATATTTTAATCAAAGGTTCCTCACATTAAAAAATCAAATCCCCATTGATTCAATGCCCACTGAAAATCTCATTGTCGCATATTACACCAAAGCCCTACATTAGAGTATAGAAATTTGGGTTAAAAGGTCTAAGAAGGCAATGTTATTGGAAGCCTTCGAGTAGGCAAGCCAAATCGAGAAAGATATTCTAAGCCTAAAAGATAATCTTAGCAATGAGGCAGAGATTACCCCATCTTCTAAGAAGAAGATAGAAATTCTTCCTAGACCTCCCCAAACCAAAACTCAATCAGAGAGTTCATATCTAGAAAGTTTACACAAGGTCATCCAAAAATTGTCAAATCAAGTCGTATATTTAAGGATATCAGCTGAAGAAGCATCTTCAAGCAAAGGGACTTACAAACCCCCTTTTAGAAAAAAAAATCCCCAAACCAGCCAAACCCAAACCCGGAAGGTCTGAATCTCGAAAGCTTACAATACGCTATACAGACAATCGATGAAGCACATGATAACTTAGTTCCCTCTGAGATTTTTGAAGATGTAGTTGAAGAATAAACAATCGAAGAAGATGAATCATCTACCAATATATTTGGGAATTTTTTCGACAACATCTTTCAAGCTAATTTTGAAACTGTCCATCCTTATAATACCAGAAGCAAAACTCAGAATAAACCCTCTTCTGAAATTGGAACTAATAAACCTCAAAAACAATTTAAGCAAACTGAAACCAAACAGAATTCAATAATCCCAAGTTTAGAGTATGATTTGATTGAAGACCTAAAGAAACTTAGAGCTAATATTTATGTTTATGAACTGATGAAATTTCCCTTTCTTCGGCAGAAAATTCTTCAGAACATTGCAGAAAACTGCAAAAGCAACAATCTGAATAGTAAGAAAAATGCATAAATTAGCCCTAAAACACCTCAAAAGGTCCCTACTAAAACAACACCAGAACCCACAGATAAAAGAGACCTTACTGTAAAAAGTGTATCAAATGTAGATAAATTAATTTCAGGGACAACGACCAAAAAACAACAAAGTACTATTGTTAATACTTGCAAAAATGTCCCACCTTTTTTATTGACTTTTGAAATTTTCAATAGAAATGTACATAACTGCATGGTAGATTCTGGCGCATCATGAAATGTGATGCCTTGGTCTGTCTGCCAAAAAATCAATGTTGAAGTTCAACCTTCCAGTCTGAAGATTATTCAGCTCGATCAAACCAATGTCAAGGTAATAGGTGAATTAAAAAATGTCCTTGTTAGGCTATCCTCTAATCCTAAAGTTCACTAGATTATTACCATCATTGTTGTTGACATCCCTGAAGTATATGGTTTATTTTTAAGCAGGGATTGGTCTACACAGTTGCATGGGTACTTTGCCACAGACTGGTCCCATTTGTGGCTGCCAGAGAACGGGAAGCCTAATAGAATTAGGATTAATTATGAACGTTACCTCAAGCACATCGTCACCGACATAAATGATGCTAATGAACCATTTACTGCTTCCACTAATCCACCCGAAATGAAGGGAATGAACACATTTTCCGGTAACTTCATGGCAGAAACTTCCACCATCACTAACCCAGAACGAAAATCAGAACTCATGACGTGCACACAATGAGTAGCTCTACCTAATGTGTCTAATACGGCCAATGAAGCTCACATATGGTCTCTCTACTTTGATGGATCCAAATATAAAGAAGGAGATGGCGCAGGAGGTGTACTAATTGACCCAATAGGTAACAAAACTTTGATCACCTGCCGATTAGAATTTGAATGCACGAACAACACTGTTGAATATGAGGCACTTCTGCAAGGACTCAGAAAGGCAGTAGATTTGAAAGTGCAGAACTTAATAGTATTCAGTGATTCAGAAATAGTGGTCAGACAGGTAAGAGATTCCATTCATTGCCTATCACCACACTTGAAAAGTTATCAAGCCAAGGTATGGAATCTAATGCACAAATTTTCTGCATTTAACATTAAATCCATTCCAGAATTAAATAATTCTGAGGCTGGCTTGTTAGATAACATCGCTTCCAAACTTTTTCCCACAGAAGGTCTTTCTCCGAACGCATTTCCCATTGATTTGTTGTTCAGACCATCAGTCCCAGACAACATCACTAACTGGAGAGTGTTTGATGATGATCAACAGATCATCAGTTTCTTACACATGGAAGACACTCTCCAAGGTGCGGTTATCGATGAGGGTACCCACAACGAAGACCTCCACAATTTTACGGTAATATCAGAGCCAAGGTCTCCCAAATCGACATCAGAACTGGTAAATTCTATCCGGAAATCTGTGGTAAGATAAGAAATTTTTTATGATTTGCATGACAAATTCAAGAAATCGGTAAATTGTAAAACAAATAGTTCCTCCTTGACCCATGAAAAAGTAAATCTGGGAACTAAAGATAACCCACAATGCATCAATCTAGGAATAGGATGTTCTGAGCAAGAGAAATCAACCTTTATAAAAATGTTTAAAGAATTTAGGGATGTCTTTGCTTGGACATACGATTAAAAACTTTTGACCCTAACATTATACAACACATCATCCCCATGAAACCTCAGACTCAACCTTTTGAACAGAAGCTGAGAAAGATGCACCCCAAACTCGAACCAATGGTCAAGAAAGAACTAAACAAACTATTGAATGAAAAAATAATCTTCCTAGTAAGACACACACAGTGGGTATCCAACCTTGTCTCTGTGAGGAAGAAAAGTGGTGAAATACAACTCTGTGTCTATTTTCAAAACTTAAACCGAGCGTCTGACAAAGACAATTATCCTATTCCTCCGATGGAACAAATTCTCCAGCAGGTATCCGGTTCTGAAAGATTGTCACTACTAGACAATTTTTCAGGGTACAACCAGGTCCTCATGTCTCCCCCAGACTAGTTGAAAACCACTTTTCGTACTCCATGGGGTACCTACGCCTATAGAAATATGCCTTTTGGGCTTATAAATGTAGGGGCCACTTTCCATAGAGTGATGGATATCGCTTTTTGTGGTCTAATCAATCAATCTGTAGTGGTCTATCTCGATGACGTCACTGTTTTCTCCAAAAATAAAGAGGATCACTTATCTCATCTGAGATCTGTTTTACAACACTGCTGCAAGTACGACATCTCTCTAATCCTAAAAAATCTGTCTTTGCAGTGGAACAAGGCAAGCTTCTCGGATTCATAGTATCCAATGAAGGGATGATCATTGATCCTGAAAGAACTCAGGTCATTTCCAAGCTTCCTCTCCCCTCTTCCAAAAAATCTATGCAATCTTTTCTAGGTCAAATAAATTTTGTCAGAAGGTTTGTCCTAAGTTTTTCGGAAATGGTGAGGCCATTGCAAAACTTAATAAAAAAGGATGTTCAATATCATTAGGGACTGCAAGAAAGTCAAGCTTTTGACTCCATTAAAAAATCCATAGTTGAAGCTCCCTCCCTAATGAGCCCTGATTTTTCACAAGATTTCACTATTTATACTTTCGCCTCTGATCGATCTTATGCCGCTGTACTGACCTAAAAGAATGTTGAAAACAACGAAATTCACATTTCCTTTATGAGTTCAGCCTTCAAGGGGGCGGAGCTTAATTACCCGGCTATAGATCAACAGGCTTACCCTATTTTCAAAGTGGTAAAACATTTTTGATCATATCTACTGAAATCTAGAACCAAAGTCATTGTGTCTTACCCATCTGTCATAAAACTGTTAGTACAAAAATAACTGGGTGAAAAACATGCAAACTGGATGACATCCTTACAAGAGTATGACCTCAAAATTACCCCTGTGCAAATTTTTAGAGGCCAATGCCTCTGTAAATTAGCGGTTGATTCAATTGAAGAGCAGCAAAGTCAAATTGATGTTTTAACTGAAAATCAACATAATCAAAGTCAAATCTGTTGTGCACGAGGTGCTACTAATTTTTGGTTTGATGATATCAAGTTTTATCTAATGCACGGTGTTGCTCCTCGTCATCTTGATCCCAAAAAGAGAAGAGCATTAAGACTAAAATCTGCATCTTTCCAACTGGTGAATGGTATATTATTTCGTAAAAAAATTTATGAAATCCTTTTGCATTGTTTGGAAAGGGATGAAGCAGATAAAGTGTTATCTAAATTGCATGCAAGAGAAGCTGGTGGGCACTTCGGTGGAGACACTACTGCTCACAAAGTATTAAGAGCAAGGTACTATTGGCCCACGCTATTCAAAGATGCCCATATATTATGTCGCAAATACGTAATCTGCCAAAAGGCTTCTAGACAAGTACAAAAGGTGGCATTCCTGCTGCAGCCTGTCTCAGTGGATCTCCCTTTCCAGCAATGGGGTCTTGACATTATTGGCCCAATTAATCCCACCTCCTCGTGGCATCATAAATACATCATTACAGCAACGAACTATTTTACCATATGGTTCGAGGTTCCACCGTTAAAAGTGGTAAACACTAGTCAAGTAATATCTTTCCTTAATTCAAACATCATTACTCGATTCGGTATTCCTGAATGTTTGGTTTTCGATAATGCTTCCTATTTTTCATCCCTCGATATGAGTTCCTTTGCCTTAGAAAAAGGGATAAAACTGAAATATTCTACCAGCTATTACCCCCAAGGAAATGGGTTACCGGAATCGACAAACAAAAACCTGATCAAAATCATCAAGAGGATAGTTTCTGAAAACCACAAAAATTGGCACAGCACGCTTTTCAATGCAATTTGGGCTATTAGGGTGAATCTGAAAATCGTTTTTGGCAATTCCTCCTTCTTTCTCATTTATGGAAGGGAAGCAATTCTCCCTCCACATGTTTTGCTTCCCTCTTTGCAACTATCACAGAGAGTTCAGGAAGAGAATTGTCCCCCCCTGGAAAGTCAGATTAATGCTTTGTTAAAGTTAGAAGAGGTAAGAGCCCAAGCGAAAGAAAAATTGGATCAACATCAAGGTATTGTTAAAATATGGTTCGATTCAAGTTCTGCCTCGGACAGGAATTTCGAAGTGGGTGATCTTGTCCTCAAGTGGGATAAACCTCATGAGGGGAAAGGGGAACATACCAAGTTCCAAAATCTGTGGTTGGGACCTTTCTTAATTGCTGAAAAACTAGGTCCCAATTATTTTCGCCTGCAGAATTTAGAGGGACTACCGGACACCTTCCCAGTGAATGACCAAGCTCTCAAAATGTATTGCACCTGACAGATCCCAGATACACCTTTTGTACATATTTTTCTGTTTTGATTTGTTTTGGCTTTCTGCTTTTTTTTTTGTTTGTTTTATTGGATTTCCAAGTAAAACATGCCCGTATTACAGTTTAGTTCAAAGAAGGAAAACATAATGCTTCATCTTAAAAACACTATCAAGGACTGTCAGAGCATCAACTTCTGTGATTTCCTAAAAACACAAACTAGTCAAAAGAGGTTTTTTGTTCAGAATTGATTTCCGGTTTCAATTTGCATTTGTGAGCATGCATGACTATTATTAAAAGCTCTTTACACTGCCCCTTGTTTTAAGAAAGCGAATCAAGAATGCTTTCCTGTCCTCGAAAATTAGTTTCATCAGTAAACTATTTTCAGATCATGATGAAGGTTAGTAAGAAAAAAAATAAAAGACTGGAAAATAACAGGTCTTGTAAAAACTGGAATTTTCAACGTCACACCACTCTTCTGAATGTTTTTAAAATTATATCAGATCATGAATAATTTCTCAAGAGTTGTGGGAAGTGTTTGTAAACCCCTCGGGATACTAAACAGGTCTACTGGCAGCAGGTAAATGCATGCATGATGCCAAGACAACTTCGTCGGGGTACTGAACAGGCCTGCTGGCAGCAAAGCGATGTCGGGTTAGGGAAAATTCTTAGGTATAAATTTTGATATTGATAGTAAGCATCCTTCATTCTAGATTGAAATTTCTTGGACAGGATAGAGGCGTCAGAGTGGGTTAATTGACATCCTTGCCGAGGATATGGATGCTTGCTGGTAGTAGTGGCTCTGTCAGCAGTATTGGAGCCATTAACTTAAACATCGTGGCCCTCATTTGTAAAATCTGTCACCAGATTTCACTTTTAACAAAAGATGTCTAAAACTGGACCACGTAATGATTGTCAAGATGCTTAATGTCTTTCAGCTATTCTTTGATCTGAAATCATTCTAATAATTCTAACCTGAACTTGTAGGTGATACAGAGATAACTACTTCTCCCAGTAAGTCACCATTGTTGGCATCCCTACATGTTTTCACTTTTTAAAAGTGACAAATGATAATTTATGTAGCTACCTACACGTGGTCATGGGGTTATTGCTTTTCAAAAGTATCTTTGAAAAAGAAATATGATGTTTCGGTTATTCCTAGTTTTTTCTTCCTCTTCGTTTTCGTGCTTCGTTCATGACTGAAAGCATGAACGAAACACTAAAACTTATAATTGTATCACAATTTTTTTTAAGGTTTATGAAAGCTAGATGTCTTTATAGATTTTTTCTTAATGAAGGTTATTTTGCTGTGAAGCTCATCTTGTTGATTGCTCTAAAGTGGCTCATTGATTGTGAAGTGGGCTTTGATTTTTGTTTGTGTAAAACACCAAGACTCCTTTAAACTTAAACTAGGTTATATATCATTGGGGCTCTTGGTAAGACCTATTCATATCAATACACATTGGTTCACGAAATTTCTCCTTACCTAAACCTTAGAAATCAACTCCACTATGTTGCACAATGATAAAATTTGAATGAACCTTGTCTTATCTTGTACCCTGTGGGAGGTGGCAGCCTGACAATGATAAGCCCATCATTTCGGGTTAAGTCTCGAGTTTTGTATGTACTCTTGGCACTCATTTTTTAAAACACCTTTTGTGTTACATAACCCCTTTTCATGCACACTAGGGTATTGATGAGTCTCGTGTTTGAGATTTCGCTCTGGTCTTCTCTGTCCTAGAAAACTTCCATACTCACTATGTTTTTTTGTCTGCCTTCCGAACCCTCATGGCCCCGGTTGTAAGGATTGAACCCAATGGCTCACAAACCCTACTCTTGTGTGATGATTCAAGAGAGAACCTTAACGGTCAAGGCTGGCTCAAATTTCTTGAGAAATTTCAGGGTTTTAACTTGCAAATCGCTCAGGAATTTTCCCTTTCTTTTGATGGTTTGCGAGCCAAGGTAGGAGAAATTCAAGTCGAGGTCACAGAGAAAGTTTTAGGCCAAGCAACAAGTCTTCTACTTAGCAGACATAAGTGGTTTAAAAATGAAAAGGTCGAGGAGGTACCGTGGAGCCTGTTCTTCACCTCTAGGAAAATCAACTGTTGTGATAAAGGTATGCATGTATCATTGTTGAAAAGTATTATAAAGACATACCTATTATTCAATTGCAAATCAAAACCCTCACTACTTAGATCGATTCATTAAATGATGAAAATCATAGACTGCCCACTGTCCAAAGGCAAGGCAAGTGATTGAAAAGGACTGGGAACATAATAGTAAAGAATCATGAGAGTGTTACAATAGTTGTTAATTCCAAGATCATGTGAACCAAATTTAGCATGTAGTTAAGAGGTAAAGATTTGATTGATTGCTTTAGTTGTAGTTTATTTATTTTCTTTAATTACATAGATTTAATTAGATTTTTGTTGTTAACTAGCTACATAATCAGTTGATTCTGTAGCCAGTTTATCTTCATTCGAATTTGTGGAAACCATTGGTCATAATAATATCTAAACTCCTTTATTTTCATTTTTTCTTTCAGGATATCAAGTAATGCATGGTGATCTCATGATGTGGACTATTTTTGAGCTCATTTGGCATATCTTTTGTAAACATAATTAAGTTTTTTTTTTTAGTTTTGAGAGATACAGTGTGATATGGAATGGCTATATTTTCCCCTATTTGTAATTAACAAATCATTTTTGAGATTTAATCTTATCCCACAAGATAGGATGTTTAACTTCTCTAAACTCTTTAAATACTTATGATTTCTGTAATGATGGCATCCTCGCCTGGGGCAGAATATCGACTTTTTGATCAATAGACTTTAATGGAACAACAATACACATTTCGGCTTTAGATTCTTATGGGTGGTTTCTTCATTAAGTTTATGTTCATCTTGATATTATAATAAGTTGTGATAGCTTTATTCTACATTGTTTATTATGTTATTGGGATAATTCCTTTATGAATGATGTCCATAAAAAATGCTTCAAATATAAATTTTGTGATCATCTATTCAGCTTCAATTACAAGGTTTCTCCTTTAATTTTTGTTGATAGATTAAATACAAGGATGTTTGCTAACAGATTTTTCTTAATGCAACTTCTTGTAATTATAAGATCACAGTAACTATTGGTATCATTCTATCTGCTATTTAAATTTAATTGCCAACATAATTGTTCTACATTTATCCAGAACAGACTTAAGGTTTAGTGTAGGTTTTCCTCCTGGACAAGGTGGTTATATGTTTTATGATCGCACAGATATTTGGATGCATATCATTAGTTCGTTAACATGTTAGTTTAATTTCATTGTTCTGTTATTTGTTTTATCATTGAAATTCGAACGAAAAGTTTGGCTTTTGACTGGCTTTATGTTTTTGTTTCATAAAATTTTCTTACATTAGTTTAAGACTTATAAAGGAAAAATAAAAAATATTTGATGTGCTTTATTTATCTGCTTTTACCAGACATTCATTTTACATTGAGTTTAGATTAAAACTTGCAGCCAGTAAATAATGTATATAAATGAGAGTTATCTATATTTTGCTTAAATACATCTATTACAGTCACATTAGAACATATGCACATACATATATATAGTATTTAGTAATTAGTTATTTTTTCTTTTCTTTTATTCATCTCTTTTAGGATTCCTAGATTGGCCAACGGAGCCATTAAACCCTTCAGAACGAGTTATACCAAATGGCTTTGGTTACTTAGACAACCTTGGACCGAACTCTCTCTTCCAATTGATGGATGGTCATTTTCTCCCATCAACAGGTCATTGTATTTTGGGAGTTACACTCCGTGGAAAATAGGGTTTGTGGCTAGTCCTGAAACTAGTCAAAAATAGGTGTTTCGGGTAAAAACGTCATAACTTATTCATAACAAATCCAAATTCAGTGAGACCAAATGTGTTGGTTAGGGTACACTCTTTAGTATGTTTTTTAATAGTTTCAGATCATTTCAATGAATATTTAATGTGGGGCACACTCTATAAGGTCGCTCTCTAGAATAAGTCTGAATTCAACAAGGTATGCCATTTTGTTATAACTCCTTTCTGAGAGGTTCCAAGTAGTGACACCTGGAGGAATTGTAGAAAACACACTGAAGAACATTGTGTATCAATTTCAAATATTTATACATTACAGATTCAAATTTATGATTACTTCAAGTTAGGGTTGTTGAATAATCCAAAACTAGGCATGTGAGACTAAAGAAAAGTTTGATGAAAATGCTAGTCTCTTGTTGTTAAAGTTAAGGAAGGTTTGGAGGAATGTGATCATATACATCAAGTGTATTACAGAGCAACAAATCATATTTGAATGATGAAATTGATGAGCGCTTTTGGTCAAGGTACATGTTGAGTACATGGTTGAGACAAGTAGTTGATGAGTTGGCACATACATGTGGTGTATAGTTGATGATGTCGGTACATATTGATGAGTCATAGTTGATGAGTAGTTAAAACATGATTGGTACATACTTGGTACATGGTTGGATGCACTTGTTTATGGTACAGGTTGATTACAGGTTGTTTGGTACAGGTTGGTGCATGGTTGATGCACTTGTTTATGGTACAGGTTGAGGTATAGGTTGATGCATGGTTTAGATTTATTGGTACAGGTTTACAGTTGTATATCTCACAGTGATAGTGTGACAGTGGTTCCATCATTCTACTTCTACTTTAGGGTGGAAGGATGGGGCAAGGACAGGTGGTTGTAGCCACCTTCCGGTTGTAGCCTCCTTCTGGTTGTGGCCAGAGAATTAGGGAGTTGGAGCTTCCCTTAGGTTGTATCCTGAGAAACTAGGGGGTTGGATCCTCCTTCTAGTTGCAGCTAGAAAACAAAGGAAGTTGGCACTTCCAATGAATGTAATTCTTCAAGATATATAAGAAAACAAATTCTATGGTTTTATCCCGATTTGGGTTTCCACGTAAAACACTGGTGTACTGTGTGTGTGTCTGATTGTTTATTTATTACTACTCATTATTGGATAATAATTCTACATGGATATAAAATTTGAAGAAAAATGATTATAATTACTCTATTACCG
>JZKD02S1432328.1:0-11070 GCA_000966675.3 Picea glauca
AAAAGGAGGTTTCCCCCTCGAAGAGGCTTATTATCTGAAATTATCTCAGTTTCAAGGTGTTGAGTACTTTTCCTGAGGTTTTTCCATGCTATATTGATGTTTGGTTCTTAACAGCAATTGTGGATATACGAAAGTTGGACTAGGTTTAGTAGGAGGATATAAAATGAGGTTCTTCATGATACCTCCTCTAGTGATTGTCATATTTCCTATTCGACATCCTATGTACGCATCTTCTATTGCAAGCCGTGGCCTTCCTAGTATCAATGGATGCCCTTCAAGTCCACCTTTTGGATTGATGATGAGGAATTCCATCGGATATTCCCAAGAGTTGACGGAGATGGCTATATTATGTAATGTTCCAACTTGTCGAACTACCGATCGGTCCGCCGACTGTAGAATTATTGTTGTGGGTTCGAAGGAGTTAAAACCCAGGGTATTGTAGCTTTCCATAGTCAAGATGTTGATGGCTTCTCCCAAATCAACTAGTGTATTGGGAAAAGAGAAGCCCTGGATCTGAACTGTTACTATGGGATTCCCTGGATATGCATATTTAATTGGTTCTTGTCTACCTAAAATTAGATCAGATAAGGTTCCTACCACACAGACTGTTGATGATGGATTTTTAATTTTTCTGATGGGTTTTCTCCCACATAGCTCTTTGATTGTTTTTGCATAGATGGGGATGTCCTGAAGAGCTTGCAGGAGTGGAATCTTGATATATAAATTCTTGAGTTCCCTTACAAGGTCGAATTTAGGATGTACAGTTGGTTTTGCTATCATCAATCTTTCGGGGAATGAAGGGGAGGGTGTTGTACCCTTATCAGGATCTTGTGATTCGACTGTGTCTCTCCCCTGCTCGATTTCTTCTATTATTTCCACAGTCAGAGGTGTTATTGTTGGTTGTTTCTCCTGCCCTTGAAAAACATCATTTTATTCAAGGGAGATTATTCATCTCGACCTTAATTGTAGTTCGTTGCACCCTACCGAGTTGATATCTCCTTCTCCATTTTCCACAATCTAGATGAGTTGAGCTGGTCTGTTATTTGGATTTGGGTGACGTTGGGCTGGTAGTTGAGGGCACAATTGGGATTGTGGATTTTGGGACAATTGAAGTGGGGCTTGTAACATAGGTTGAGTTTGAGGGGTCATCCCCATGGGTTGATTGTTTATCCCCACAGGGCATTGCCAATTCTAATTTCAATTTGGGTTTTGTGCAGTCATGTTGGGCCACTGTGAAGGGTAAATGTTGTTATTGGAGTTTTTCTAGGATGAGGTGGGATATTGTGAGTTAAGCCAGGTAGAATTTGTAGTTGGTTGATTCTGCCAAGAAGGGATTGCAGTGGGATGGTTTTTCCAAGTGGGATTTGCTGGTGGATATTGTTGGGGTTGCTAGTTTTGATTAGTAAATGGCTGACCCTGCCATGTGCTACCAAGAGCTTGCTGGTTATATTGCCCAGGGAAGGAAGAGAAAGGGTCTTGCAATGTATTTGGGGACCGATTCTTCCATTGATGACACTGAGCCATTAGATATAATGGTTTTGTTTCTTCTTTTGCTTCCCTAAAGACAACTTTCAGTCCAAAAAGTGATGGGCATTGTTTTGTGTCATGATCCTTTCCATAGATAGCGTAAAATCGGACCGTGTCCAAAGGTCAATCCCTTGGGCCATGTTTCCTTCTGCACCTGGGGAAAAATATGGCTAACGTTTGTTCTTCTTCTACTTTCTTTTGTTTGGCCTGCAACACATCCAATTGTGTAGTCAGAGTGCTCAGAATGTATGTTTTAAATTTTTCTAAGAGATTACCAACTTTAGCTCGAGTAACACCCCCACTGGTAATATTTCTATTTCTGGTGAAGGCGGTATGTATCCCTGATCTAGTCCGTGAACTTCCTCTTGAGCACCTGATGCACAATAGGACAATGTCATCATAAGTTTCTTGATAAATATCACCTTTCCCCATTAAATTCAACATTTCTACCCATTCATCTTTCATACCTTTAATCAAAGTTGCCTTAAGCACTTCCCCTGGTAGTGTGCCATAGGGTGATCTTTGTAAATTATATTGAAATCTCTCTACATATTCTTCTAATGATTCATTTTCTTTTGCAGTCATTTGAAAGATTTCATCTTTTAAGTCTTTGGTTCTATAATAATCCTAATATTTTGTCAATAAGGCTTGTTTCATTTCATCCCATGAGTTTATAGTTCCTCCCCCTAATCCCATGAACCAGCATAGAGCTGCTCCTTTGAAAGTGGAGGGGAACAATTTTAATTTTTGGGGTTCAGAGGTCTAATCATATCCTCTACATAGGACACCAAATTCAAATAAGAATGTGTCTGGATCTTTTGATATTAATCCATGAAAGTTTGGTAGGTTTTGTAGGGGAATATCCTTCATGGGGGCATTGGCAATTGGATCAACTATTTGATATTCCAAAGTGGAAGTCTGTGGACGTTGTGGATTTGCTTGTGCCATTTGATAAAAAATATGCCAGAAATCTTTAGGGATTTCTTGATCTGGATATTTTATTTGAATTGATTGGTTATCTGATCTTCTAGGATATCTGATTGCACTCCCTCTGTCTGGAATTTTAGGTATGCCTTCTTCTTTTGTAGGAGATTCAATATTGGGTGGTGGGTTTGTCTTAGTTATCCCACTAGTTTCTCCTTCTCCTTCCTCCGGGTTACAAGAGTTTCCCTCTCCTAAAGGGTTGAGGGGTAGGATATTTGTGATCTGAAAACTTAGCTCAGTCCCTTCAGTTTTTCTATGAATCTCGGTGTGGGCTGCAGTTGGTGAAGCTGCCACCTGAGGGATTTAGGTGGATCATTTTCTAGGTCCAACCGAGTCTTGAGATTCTACTTTTCGGATGATGTCATCTATGAAAGTACTTCTTCCAGGGAGCACTGAGTCCTAGGGTTTGGTAATTTTTGGTGGAGGTTTTGGTTTTTCAAGATCTCTCTTCTTAGTCATAAACACTTCACACAACAAAAAGGAAAAAAAATCGAAAAGGAAAAAAAACACCTTTGTAACCTCTTAATGCATCAACTGGAGGTAGGTGCTGGTATAAACATCTTATTTCCTGCATAGTTTCTTACCTTCTATATTCAATACCTCATCCTCCAGAGGCACAATCTATGCTACCTTTGACATTCTTCCCCAACAATGGTGCCAAAATGTTGAGCTTTAAATATGTCTAAAAACAACCTTAGTTTAACATTAATTTATCAACCAGAGGATTCATCTTTTATCTCAAAGAAAATCGGTAAAGTCTATGCAGATAGCTTATAGAGGCTAAAATCGTGTAGCAAAAGTAGATCTGAGTTTGTCAACAATCAAGTTCCTCAAACATTCATTAAATATTCTAGGAATTGAAATCTAAATCTATGCAAAAGGAAAGGAACTAGCTAATCTATTGAATTCATTCTAAGAGAAGTAATTGAATCTAGATAAAGACTTGCAAGAATTGCTATCATTATGAATCAGAACTGTTGAAAAGAAAAGGGCGAATTACTCTATCTATGGAAAGAAACAGAGACTGTAATCTAACTGAAAAGAGACAACAATCATATTTCTATTGAAAGGAACAACAACTATATTCTAGCGGAAAGGAACAACAAATGTAAACTAATGAAAGGAACAACAAATGCAAACTTATGAAAGGAACAACAAATGTAAAATTATGAAAGGAACAACAAATGTGAACTTATGAGGAACCTTCATGCATCGAATCTCGGTAATGGGAATCAAAACAATAATCATTCAATACTTTAGGGAATATCTGTTTCTTGCAATTGACATGAAACCATCAACACACATATGCGTTTGTTAACTACTATAAAAGAAAATTGAATCACAAGATAGAATTTGAGATGATACAATTATAGATCGAACAATATCTCCTTCAGACTGGGCCCTCGGTCCTTAGAAGCACTGTTATTAAAAACTCAGTATATAAAAATGGAAAAACTTCTCGAGGATTCTATTAATTTCATAGCTGGTACAATATTTCTACAAAAAAGGCTAAAGCTTAGCAATTCTATATTCTGTATTCTTGAGTGCAAAATCTCTCGTTTCTTCAAGATCTATTTACCCCTTATATGTTACAATA
This sequence comes from Picea glauca, assembly GCA_000966675.3. Taxonomy (NCBI): domain Eukaryota; kingdom Viridiplantae; phylum Streptophyta; class Pinopsida; order Pinales; family Pinaceae; genus Picea; species Picea glauca. The sequence continues at coordinate 4,109 of JZKD02S1432328.1, forward strand.
ATCTGGGTAAATTAAGCTATCCTGAGGATCACGATATCCTCATGATTGATTTACTATTACAATGAGTAAATCAATTATCTTTAAAACTGCTTTGCGCCATAAAGTCTTCAACCTCCAATAGCTTGCACATCTTCAATATCCCCCTTTCTATCTTGGGTTCGACAATATTTAACTAATCCTGCAATAAAACCAGATAATTCCAATCATATTTAGAATCTATGTAATCTAATATCCAACAATCAATGCTAAGGGTATATTATTCATTTTCTATTCTATTTACTTCTAAATAACCGAAAAGTCAATCAAAATGATATCATGAAATGTGGGAAAAAGGAAAATATTTATACCTTTTTCATAACCTAACAATTGGTTACCTAGAGAATCAATTACTAGTTGATTGCAAGGAAATTATATAAACGCCACACCAATAGGATCCTATGTAGATGTGTGTTGGAGCATGAGTGTGAAATGGTGCTTTGCGAGGTGCATGAAGGAATTGATAGTGTACATAACGTAGGGAACACAATCCAATGAAAATTGTTTCACATGGGATTATGGTTTTCATCACTATTTAAATAATCCAAGGAATATTGCAATAACTATGATATTTTCCAATAGATCAGGAAGTCATCAATAAGATATGAACTATTTCTCTTTTTGGTCACCATGCTAGAGACATTTGAGAATTCCAAAATTCACTTTTTAGGGCCAATCAATACCCTAGTGCAATGAACAAGTGTGAGGTATAATATCACCATGATGGAATATCTGACGCTTTGGGAAAATTTTGCATAGGTGAATTATTGTACTGCAAAGATTATTTCATTATTTATTTTTTAGAATATTATCACAAAGTTTGGATTCCCGATGATACCGATGAGCGATTGGGGAGTGTATATCCTAAATGACACCATCTACATGCTAACTCATGATTTCATGATCCATTATTATAAGATCACACCATATCATCCATAGTCCGATGGAACTATCGAAGAATTCAACAAGATATTGGAACATGCACTAAATAAGATTGTGATCGATGAACTACAACAGTTTTGTGGTCACATAGAACTACCTATGAGAGATTGAATAAACACATGTCATTAATATTAGTCACTGCAAAAATGGTTGGATGATTTATTAGACTTGGAAGAGGACTACTTGATTGCAGGACACAACTAGATGGAAGAAAAATAGATATATAAGGATTGGCCCCTTCTATAGATATAGAAGGTTAGGAAACTTTAGAACATATACATCAGTGAGGTTGGTGCAACAAATTCGACATTGTTGCAGGGTCATCCCCTCAAAGGATTGATCAATGGAAGCCAGTTGTAGGCATATTATGGCCTGTTAGGATTAGGTGCACCATGAATTGAGGAAATTTCAATGTTAGCGTAGAGTATGATTTAGGTAGGTAGGAGTAAAGGAGGTTATAAGTATGCAGTGATAATTAGGATATGATAGATCTATCTAATTTGTAGGACAATACATTTTGTACCCACGCATATTTAGAAGATTAAAAATACTTTAATGGTTAAAATTATAATTAAAGTGAAAGGATATGACAACTAGACATCAAGACCTATTGGATAATAATGTGGAAATGAAATAGGTAGTTGGGATCAGACAAGTCAGAATGGCATGAAGAACAAGAGAAATTATGGAAACACATCCCAAAGGGCATGTTGATGGTTATTGTGGTACACAGGTACAATGCGATTAGAGTCACAACATATTAGGATGACATGGGGAATGAGAACAATCATAGTAGCATGAGAAACTAGAGGGAAATAATCATGATGGGTTGGGAATTGGATGCACATATAATTAAGTGGCCGCATGCGATAAATGATCCACATGAATATTTACGCTTACCATTGTGACACTACTAGTCATGTTTTTTAAGTATTAGACCACAATGTTTTGGCATCTTAGAGAGTAGGGTGTAGTCCAAGCTAAGCCAAAGATATGAAATAGTTTCATTCCTACCTTCATGAATGAGTGCAACCTATGGGAAATATAGTGATAAAGTGGGGATCAAAGTATAGGAACTAGAAGCGATGGGGATTTATCTCACCCAAGGATTCCCTAGAGTAATGGATACTTCCAATAAGCGATGGAAACACACTAGTGTTATAGCAAGATTTTCCTCACCCAATGCAAATTTCTCAGAAGGCCTTTTCCATTTCCCTATGCAGACTTGAAGTCCCTTTTTGCAATTCCTAGAGATAAATTTTTATTTTTCCACATATACGCACCCTAACAGCTATATAACATGCATATATGTAGGTTGCACCATTACAACCTGCATATATCAGGTTTTGTGCCCAAAATTAAAAAATGGTGTCGGTTTTCCATGTCACGTCACGAGATCCATGATCCTTGACCTTTCATATACTGGAAACTTTTCGAATCGGCCCTTTAGTTCCACTTGAAGGCTATAAATGGGCCATATCCATGTTGTGGAAGAAAGGAGAATAATTCAAATTTGAGAGAAAAGATATGCTAGAGAACTTATTCACTTCATATTGAGTTTACATCCCTTTGTCCTTTTAAGTATGAACACATTGTTCAACTCCTAAGATCTTCCATATTTGATGGAGAACCTCATTGTCTCTCTTATATGAGCTTGTATTTTGTGGAGGATTGAAGTGATGGAGGCCCAACTGGAAGGGACTTAGTTTCTCAGTTCTGAAACATGCCGATACAAAAAATTTCCATTCATATACTTATGTTGTTCATATTTTAATAGAAATACTATTTTCTCGTCCAATTAATGTCTTTCAAATATTTGAATTATTATTCCATGGGAATATTTGTTATGAATATTGATGGATTATGCTGTTATATGTGCTAAATCTATATATTATCACCATATGCTTGCGTATCTTGGTTGTTGAAGACAAGTTGCAGGTGTATAGATTTGATCCAATTTCTCAACAATGGACTTCATCGGACATCTCAATGATGTAGGATCTTTACATTGTCTTGTTATCATGTTTGTTTATATAGAATACTTGATATTATAGTTTATTTCTACAATCATTTATGTCTATTGTGGTTTACCCCATGTTGTAGAGTGATTTTCCTCATAACAAAATTGACGACCATAATCGGGAAGGAATCTTCTTTTTGTGGTTTGGAGCATTTTTCTCCTTTGATTTCTCTTGGTTAGCTTGAGTTTTCTTGTCATTTGACTGCTTGACAGCCTATTTTCATTTTGAGTTTGAGTTTCTTGGCCTTATCCTTAACCTGACAATGTTTTAATGCATATACGTAGGTTTTCCCTTGACAAACGCATACATACACAAGATGTCACTCTATAGGGTGCATACATACACAGGTTTTTCTTAAACAATCACGTACATCATCCTTGTTTACTTGATTTCTAATTTTGGTGTTTGTTGGGTAAATTTTGATGGTTGTTGAGTCTTCTTGGGTCTCTCTTATGACTGCCAAGTGCCTGTAAAGTGATAGGAAACCTTTCTTTGGTTGAATTTTCAAGCAGTTTTTTATTTCTCATCATCCTTTTCATTGGTTGTCCTTGCATCTTGGGTTGGGTGTTCGCTTCTTGATATCTTGATTGGTTTGTCTCTTTTTTCTTATAGTAGGGTTTATGTATCAAGCTATTGTTCATTCTTTTCATTTTCATTTATTTATATTGAAAATACAAAAAATACATTTTTCATTATGGCATTTGATCTTTTGGGTTCTTATTATTGATATTGATACACGTATGGAAAGATTGCATCTTATTTGAAATTGTAGAATTGAATTGAAAGTTTAATTTTTGAAAACGCTTATCATTTATTGAGAATTGAATTTAGGGCTTTGCATTATATTCACATTCATTTATTTTAGTTGTTGAGTCATAACATAATCATTTTCACAACCACACCTTTTGAGTAAACAAAGACACTAAAAGTAATGCTAATAAATTTAAAATTGATTAGAAACGATTTTATTTTTCAGAGTGTACAAACTAGCTTAAGATTTAGAGCCTTGGAATAGGATTTTGTGAGTAAAATTATCTAATTCTATTAAAATCAACATATGTGTCTAACTAAGGGAGTGGTGAAATCCATTGTATAATTAGTGACGTTGGGAGGCTCCACTCACATCGGAGTTAAACACAAGGTCACATGAAGTTGGTTGAGGAGCTATCCCTCCAATACCTTCTTAGCTCTAGAGATATTTTTGGGGATCTATTCGCATATGGTGGTATTGCTAGTACCTTTACCTCTATGAGAGGTGGTGCTTTCAATATTTTGGAATTTTCTACCCTACCCATATGGTGGACCTGAATTACGACTGTTCACCTCCGCATTGGTTATATCGTGGCAGATTTAGTTGTTTGACATAGGTACCCACAATGGTTACTTGAAGGGGTTATTCTGTAGGCAAGTGTCTGACAACACACATCCTTTATGTAGGATTGCCTCTCCGGGGGGATCCGACCGACTGTGATGTTAAGCCCACAAGGGCCCTTATAAAAAATTGTGATACCTCCAATATTTTGAAGGGAGTCTCATGCCCCTCTTGGGAGAGGCATACCTACTTTAGTGAGGGAGGCCCCTTTCAGCCAATTTATCCTGTTAGTGTGCATATTGGCATTTTTAGTTTACTTTGGTGTGCTCTTTGATTATTAGTTGGCCTTAGGATTTTGTATTGTTTAATGAGTTTTCATTGCTATGGTTTATGGAGCCCACATGACTCCCTAAGTTGGAGCTACCCATCCCATGGTATTTACTCATTCCATGGGAATGAATCCTTTTGTATTTCCTATTGGTATGCCAAATCATGATACTCATCCAATACCGTGGGCCTTTAATCATTTTTCTTAGTGTATGCCAGACATTTTTTCACACTTGTCATCCTCTATATCATCACCTTATGTGAATCCTAGTTTTGGGTCTGGAGGAATGATGCCTCCTTATTCTCCCTTGTTATTTGGCGGGAGTCATATCCATCAACCAACTCTTACGGTAGGAGGTTGGAATATTCCTTCCTATGTATCCAATACTAAGTTCACTTTTCCAGGAGAAATTGCTCAAATGGGTAGTCATTATATTTATTACATCCCGTCCATGTATACTTCTTCTGTTGTGTCATTTCCTACAAACTATTTTCCCATGGAAAACCTCCATCTGTCCTCTGATGTTTCATCCATGGGGATTTTGTTTTATAGCATGGGAAACCCCTTTAAATAAGTTACTTCGTCTAGGGGAAACATATATCCTCACCCAAGTAACCGTTGTCATGTTACTTTATCTTCCCAAGCGTCTTCCTCAGTCACGATTCCCTTACAATGATTTATGAATCAGTTTGGAGGAGGATAATTTCTCGTCAGAAAAGGCCATGGTGTATACTAGAACCCTTGCTAGCCCGCAATTTCTCAAAACTAGTCTTTCCCGAAACCTTAGTCTCAAATGCCGCAACTAACCGCTTCCACCATTCCAATCACTACAAGTCATAATGGAATTATATCACCAACGTCTACTAGTCATGTTGGATATTGGTCAAAAACCTTTGCAAGTCATGTTGAAGACCAACAACCAACCACTGTAACTCATGTTGGGGGTATTATCACTCCAAGAGTCTTTCCCTGAATATAAACGGAATGATCTTGGTAACTTAAAACTATTTGTTTGAATGAAAGAATTCAAGAATGGATCGATCAATGAACTGTTAAGCCTCACTTAGATAAGACTATGATGAACACATTCCAACAAGAAAATTCCTCTCTAAATAGATCAAATGAAGTAAAATTGATATGGAAAAGAGAATACTACTGTATCGACAAACTCAATGCCCTAAAATCATATTCAAATGGTCAATTACAACAATAAATACATGTGGGATCCAAATCCATTAATGCAATAAAAGAATGAGATCTCTTAATCATCAATGTATTAGAAACTCTATGAACCTTGAAATTCATCCACATATATAGAAAGGAATGGAAAGAAAAGGAAGTTTGATCAAAATCTTAGAGAGGAAAATTTTCATTAGGATATATACTCAACAAATGTCAATGTATAAAGCTTGCTTACAATTCACTAAATTGAATTATAGTCATGAATATTGATTTTTCTCGAAGCCCCCCCTCCTTTTTAGTCATTTCAATCAGATATATATATATATATATATATATATATATATATATATATATATATATATATATATATATATATATATATATATATAGAACATCTCCTAACTCCTCTCAAAGTTATAGCATCTAAACTCATATAAAACTGCCAAGTTCTAAAACAGAAAATGAATTGTCTCTATTTATTAGGACTTCCTTTCCTACTTTGATTATAATACTAAAATTGAGTGCCATCTTCACTTATTAATAAAGTCTAATAATATCTTTTTAGGAAGTATCGCCACCTGGTTCCCAAAAATTCTCAAGCTAAATCAAAATCCGATTTTGACCAAATTGGAAGAAATATGTTACTTAATTGCTGAGCTCATGCCTCGATTACAGAGGTATTATTCCACTTGTAAGTTTATCATCTCCTTTTCTACCACATGCATTTGGATACTAATCTTTTTTCATACAATATGGAAAGTATGATTATACTTCTAGTGCTTTTGCTTTAGGTTGTTTTGAGGTACTCTTTTCCATTTCCACTAAACTATTGTAGACATCCTCATCTAACCTGAAGGAGAGTTCTCAAGAACTTTGTTAAGAACCAAACATCAATATAGCATAAAAAAACCTCAGGAAAAGTACTCAACGCCTTGAAAAAGAGATAATTTCAGATAATAAGCCTCTTCAAGGGGGCACCCTCCTTTTACATGTTCAAGTACAAGATGATTCAAAATCAAAATGTCCCCTTAGTATATATAGGAGACTAGGAAGTATAATTACAACTAATGGCCTAAAGCCGACATAAATAAAATAACATTACTAATATAATATGCCCCAATTAAGGGGTAATGAGCCAATA
>JZKD02S1432361.1:0-11070 GCA_000966675.3 Picea glauca
GTTAGGTTTTCTAGCCTAGTTGACAAAGGGTTGTGAAGAATCTAAAATTATGATGAACAAAAACTATGATGGAAGACAAGCTTGATGAATCAAGAAAACTTCAAAGTTCTTGAAATACAAGAAGACTTATTGTGGGTAAAGGGTTTACCAAAGACAACTATCAATGAATGGAAGGAAGATGACATCAGGAAAAGGGAGTCAATCACCTACTCAAGCCCTTACATTGAAGGGATAGCTTCCAAATAACAAAGATGACAAAAGGTGATACCGTGACAATCTTCTTCATAAAGATCTTAGAGGATAGAGATCAGCCAAAGAGCCATTGAAGAAATCATATCAGCGTCCTCAGGTATGCACTTGTATATATTATTTGTATTATTGTCATGAGTGAAATTGCAGGAGGAAGGAACCTTTACTAAAGTCATGGATCCATAGGGATCTCAGTGCATTCAGAGAAACAACACACTCAAAGTAAAGACTACAGGTTTGATTGTTGTAATTGTCATTTATCTAACCTATATTTCTAAAAGTTTGCTACATTACAAGTAGGTGTTGTACCTGTGACAATATTCCTTAAAAAAAAATTATTCTAGAGATGTACTCACTATTCTCCTTTATGAGATATTCTTGTGTTGGTTCTTTTTGTTTTCTTGTTCCAGATAGGTTAACAAGAAAATAAGATGYTTATCCTTCARAGGGAGTCACTTGACTCAGAAGGAGCCAAAACCATTTGAGAAAGAAGAAGAATAGAACCATCATTGAGACAACCAATGCTACAAAGCATGATCAAAATCTTTCTAGGATTCCATGGGAAGAAGCATGCATGACACAATATATGTGCAGAACAAGAGTCTTCACCAGACTTTGAAAAACACAACTCTCGAAGAAGTATTCACTGGAATGAAGCCTGAGATTGAAAAATTCAATTTATTTAGGTGCCCAATGTATTTTTATGTACCCAAAGAGAAGAAGTCCAATCTAGATCGTTTAGGAAGAAAGGATATGGTGAATCTTCAAAGACATCCCTAGCCAGAGACAGATTGAGACAAGCAGAGACGTTGTCCTTGAAGAAGAGACAGTTTTTCAAAGACCCAGAGAATCTCAGATGGATATTGACAGTGAGACAACATCTTCTCCCCCTTCAGCAATTCAAAGGGAGTCAGTCATTACTCCAGGTTATCCAGTTTCTCCAATTTATATGTTCATAGATATTGCAGTAGGGCATAAAATGCCTACCTAGACTCACTCTACAAGAGGCAGATAAACATACAAGCCTCTCAAGGCACATTCCGAGAAAGCAAAAGAGATTTTCGAGATATCCTTCAGTCATGAGCCACTTCATTGATGCTGAGACACCTTGTCTTAGAGAAGCAACAAGAGAACCGGTATAGCAAGATGCCATAACAAAATAATACCAATATATCTTAAAAGAATTATGCATAAGATATTATTCAAGGACCAGAAAGGGAAGTCTGTGGTAACTTCTAGGTGGATCTATATGATCAAGCATGCAACTGATGAAAGTGTCAAGAAATACAAAACAAGATCTATAGCCAGAGGTTTCTCACAAAAAGAGGGATTTGTCTATGACGAGACACTTGATCCAGTGAACCCGATACACTTCCATCCGTACCTCCATCCACGAGTTGGAAACTATGTCAGATAGATAGATTCTTGATAAGTTTGGATTTCAACAAGAGTGTTGATGATCCAAACCTATATCATTACTGTATTGGTGATGAGAGCTTGATCCTGATGACTTATTCAGAAAGCGTTGTTGTTACAAGTAAATCCTTGAATTCTGAATTCAATATGAAGAATCTGAGTATGATGCACTACTTCTTGCGACAATAAGTATGACAGATAACCTATAAGATTTTCCTGAGTCAAGGAAAATATACAATGAAAATATTAAAGAAGTTCAGTATGACAGAATGAAAAATCCACCATGTTGGATTTAAAGAAGAAGATTGATGATGATTCAGACGAGACCAATCCACAGTTGATTGGATCACTAATGTATCTAGTCAAACACCAGACTTTATTCATACGAAGCAGTGAATGTGCCTAGTCATTTCATGATTCAACCGAGACATGCTCACTAGACAAACAACAAAACATGTATTGAGATATATATGAGGCACAATTGGATATGGCCTAATATATGCCTCCAGTATGAACTTGAGTTTGCAGGATATGCCGATTCAGATTGAGAAAAAGTACAGTGAACCAAAAAATCACATCCAGCTGATGTTCTATCATGAAGTTTTTCATGGTTTCCTAATGCAGCAGGAAACAAAACTCTGTAGCCTTGAGTACCACAGAGGCAGAGTATATAAGAATCAAGTGTGTGAAGCAATGTGCCTTCACAAGCTTCTAACAAATTCACTTGACCATGAGATGGATCCTATGATGATAACCAAAAGCCGTGAGTAAAGCTCCTTGAGAACCCAGTGTTTCTTGATGGATCGAAATACAATGAGATGAAACAACCTTATTTCGGAGATATGATGCAGAGGAAAAATCATACACATGCAGTACCTTCCTACACATGAGCAGATTGTCGATATCTTCGCCAAATTAACTTCGTGAAGAATGGCTCCCTAGTTGAGAGGGAGTGCCAATAACTCCAGCCAAGACAAAATTCAAAATACATTCGTGTGAGACTTAGCATGATAAATAATGCCTCCCCAGCTAAGAGGGAGTGTTGATGAATGCAGCTATGGGAGACATCCTCCAGCTTACAAACCTGTGGGATGTGGAACACAACAGCTATGGAATTATTTCTCTCAGCTTACAAACCTGAGAGAAATCCCCTAAGAAGGGTACATGGTTCCTGCCTGAGACAGAGTTAGGAATGTAGAGATGACCTCCTCCATTAAGAGAGTGAGAAGAAATCTAGATGATTATCCAGTGGAAAAGCGATATGTTGAGTTAGGACGTTCATGTTGCTGAGCACAAGGTGAACGTGTGAAATCCCAAAAGTGTTGGGAATATCGTCATGTGAATAGAAATGAAGATGATGTGATAGCCTCCTCTTAGCAACAGAGCTGACGAGAAGACTCCAAATGATTCTCTTGTCAATGGCAATGGGAAAGTAGATCTGTAGAGTGAACGTGCCTGTGGACGAGCACAAGTGAACGTGTGAAGACCTGGTTCTTTTGTGTAATGCAGTGAATCAGAGCTATGACATCCCCATGGATATGCCCCTAATGGATGAGCACTAGTGGGTGTATCAGATCCTTTGATATATGTTGTTCAAGAGTCAGACCTGCCTGCAACCCTAATTGTTATATAAAGGGTATAGGTCAGCCCCACCTTAATGTGATTAATAATAAATGTAAAAGATAATTAATATTAATATTAATTATAACAATAATAATAATAATAATATATTATAAAGTGACTTAGAGAGGTCGTCCCTATTGAGCCAATAGACGCCTTTGTTGATTGGATAAGTCTAATATAAGTAAGGGATGATTCCCCATTGTGGAATCATATTCCTTGTGAAATTGGAAATTTCAGCAAACACATCTACTTGGGAAAAGGTGCGCACCTCTCTTGGGTGCTAAAGTTATAGGGTTTGAAGCACCCTCTTGTGTGCTAGAGTTTATCTTGGTGGAGATGTTTCTCTTGAAGAATATAGCAAAGGATTTGGCTGAGTTTTCTTCCCTTGTTGAGAAGGGTTTCCCAGGATACTTCTTGTGTTCTTATGCATGGTCTTTCTTCTTTTGATCTTGGTTGTTGCCACATTATTTCTTATGGTTAAGTGAAATTCTAAAATGGAATAAACTTCATGCTTAACCTAGCTTATGAAAAATCAACAACTACCTATTTTCCATATGTTGATGAGGTCTAAGTTTGTTGTTGTTTTTTTTTGTCTCAAGTCTTTTGTTTGTTGTTTCTTTTTCCTTCTGTTATCCTCATTTCTTCTACTTAACCTTAAGCCCTAACCTAGTGAGATTACGTCAGTGTCATTGCTACTCGCTATCATTATTTCCCAACATTCTCTTGGTTATTCATTGTTGGCCAACTAGGTTATTGGTTATTCGACCCTCACTAAAAGACTATGTTGTGAAGTCTGAGAGCCATTTCATGGTTTTTGTGCCCATGCGCTTTAGGGGTTGTTGTTTTGAAAAATATCCAAGCCCTAGGTGACTAAAGTCCTTATGATCTCAATCAAACAAGTAGATTGTTGAATTTAATTATTGCAGAAATAAATTTCAAACTATAACATTAATCACACAATCATTGGAAATCAAATAGTGGAAGCATAAAAATTAATTTCACACAACACAAGCAATTACCCCTTCAAAACTAGTTTTTCATTCCTTCGAAAAACTTATAAGGAAGCCTCCACAAGCTACCCAAAAAATAGCACTGCACAGATACCAAAAAACACCTCAAACTGAGCTGAACAACAAGTTGGGAGAGTACAACTTGTTGGATGGCATGTTCGCATGCACTATACGAATGTTGACATGGATATGTTTGTACAACTGTACAGATCCATACAATATTGTACGTATGACTATACAAAACTATTATGTATGTTGTACAAAACTGTATGGGACTGTTGCATGGGATTCTGTGTTTCCATAAACATCTCTTTCTTGGTTGCATGCTCTCTCTCCCTCTTTGTCGCTCAAGTGTTCAAGTGTGTTTGAACTCTCTATCTCGACATGTCTTTATAGTTTTAGTTAAAACCAAAACCCTAATCTATTTTTGAGATTATTCCTAGTTTAAGGTATGCATGAAATACACTTTTTAGACTCCACTGCTTAAAATAAGACTTTCACTTTTTAACTAAAGTGAACTACAAAATAGAATTAATTTTCGAAAATAGAATTACTTTTTCAACACTGAATTTTCGAGGATATCTCGAACTACTTCTTACACGTTCACATTGGACCTGTGTGAAATTTCGTATCTGAGCTATAATTTTGAACACTCCCTCTTAGTGAGGAAGGAATTATACACCAATCCAAGTTTGTCTATGAATGCCTCAAACTTCCCTTTTGTCAAGGGATTGGTTAGAATATCAACTACATGTTGTTATGTAGGAATATATTGGAGCTTCATTGCTCCCTTTTGAACCTTGTCTTGTATGAAGTGATATCTAATCTCTATATGCTTGGACCTATCATGAAACACTAGATTTTTAGAGAGTTTGATACAACTTTGATTATCATAGTAAATGACTGTGGGATCCAACTCCTGATCAAACAATCATCGAGTAACTTGGAAATCCAAATGGCCTGATAACTAGACATATTGGCTTCCATGTATTCTACCTCTGTTGAGCTAAGTGCCACAAAATTCTACTTCCTGCTAAACCAAGATATCATCGTTGATCCCAAGCTGAAGCAACACCCTGAGGTGCTTTTCTTGTATGTTTTTTTGCCTACCCCATATAAGTCTATATACCCCTGAAAATTCACTTCACCATCTCTAAGATATCTCATACCATACTCAATTGTGCCCCTCAAATACCTAAGCACGTGTTTTGTTGCTACCGAATGCTTTTACCTTGGCTCCACCATGAATTGACTCAATGTGTTCACTGTAAAACATATATCTGGCCTGGTGTTGGCCAAATACAGCAAAGAACATATTGGTTGCATGTACAATGTGGGATCCACCAACTCTAAATATGAAATTGTCACCTTCTTCATATTAGTGATCATGGGTGTGGCCATAGGTTTGCATTCCTCCATCTAAAACCTCTTCAGGATATGAACTGCATACTTACCCTGCCCAAGGAAAATTTCCCCTAGTGTCTACCAAACCTCCAAACCCAAGAAGTAATGCATCGAGTCGATGTCCTTCATCTCAAAATGAGCTGAAATGTCTGCTTCGCACTTTGCAATGAGATTCTTCGCACATGTAAAAAACAAGTCATCTACATACAACACTAAAATGAACAGATCAGTTTGATAGTAAAAGTTTGAATCTTCTTCACTTATGGTGAAGCCCATACTATATAGGTGTCCATCAATCTTGGAATACCATGCTCTGTGTGCATGCTTGAGTCCATACAAAGCTTTCTTAAGCCTACACACATGGGACTCCCTCCCACTTACCGCAAATCCCTGAGGTTTCTCTATGTACACTTCTTCCTCAATGATCTCATTAAGGAAAGTTGTCTTCACATCTATATGATGTATCCTTCATCCCATAAATAAAACCAAAGACATAACCACTCTAATGTATTTGTACCTAGCGACTGGAGAAAATGTCGCCTCATAGTCCACTCCCTCTCTTTGGCAGAACCCTCTTGCCACAAACCTTGCTTTGAAATTCTCAAAGCTACCATATGCATCCACTTTGCAACATGCTTGATCTTGTAAAACCATTTGGAACTCACAATTGACTTCCCCTTTGGTCTTAGCACTATGTACCAAACATCATTATTTTTTATGGAGGTGTACTCCTCCACCATGGAACCTTGCCATACCTGCTAGTCTATTGTCTCATGAAGATTGGATGGCTCGGAACCTAGAATGTTTCTCATCAAAGCCATATTGTCTCAAAACTTCTTCATAGGTTTGATCTCTCTGAATGTTCTCCTAGGAGTTTCAACATTCTCATGATCATCCCTCAATGTTTGAATGAACCATCGAGTTGTCTTGACATAAGTGGAAGGGGATCTTGTATCCCCCTCTTCACCTGGACGCTATTGTACTACCTTGGAAATCACTGGTGACCCCGTCTCAACCTTCAGAGCTTTCTTCTCCTCATCCTCTACCACTGGAGTAGGCTCATGAGACTTCATGGATGCAAAGTCTTCCTCAAACTTTACATCCATGCTTACTATTGTCTTCCTCTGCTCTGAAATATAGACCATGTAAGCCTTTGAAGTCTCATTGTAACCCACCTTTGGCTTCACACCTCTGTCTTCACACCAATAAATGCCTCCTCCAATGTATTTTCCTCCAAGAACTTGTGAGGACACGAGTTCTAGATGTAGATTGTTGTGTTACATGCCTCTTCCCAAAGAAACATGGGCAAGTCCTGGTCATGTATCATGGCCTTAGCATCCCCCATGATGGATTGGTTTTTCCTCTATGTGACCCCATTTTTTTGTGGGTTGTATGGAACTTTCAACTCCCTCTTGATTCTTGCCTCCTCACAAAAACCCTCAAACTCCTTGGAGGTATACTCTCCCCCATTTTCCAATCACAAGACTTTGATATTCTTCCCTGTATGGTTTCAACCAGAGCTTTGAACTCTTGAAACTTGCTAAGGACCCCATCCTTGGTCTTTAAGAAGTAGATCCAAATATTGCGAGAGAAATTATCAATAAAGGAAACATAATACATTCATTTTATTATTGATGCTACTGGCATCATTCCACAAACCTTCGAATGTACTAGGTCTCAAATCCCCTTAGACCTATGCTCATTGCTTGGAAAAGAAGCTTTGACATGATTTCCAAGCATGCACCCTTTGCATACACCATGCTTCTCAATACGAACTTCAGAAGACCTGTGACTATCTCCCTAAAAATAGGAAATACCCTATGATGTAGGTGCCCCATCCTCTTGTGCCACAACTCGCACAAGTTGTCACTATTATGCACAAAGGCTTGAATAGGTTCACCCTAAAACCTATACAAATTACCTTCTCTAACCCCTATTACTTAAGTTGTTTCTGGGATAGAATCCTTTGACCCAATAAGGACTTGTTGGTTCTTGAACTCAACTACAAAGCCCTTATCCTCCATGACCGAAACTAAAAGAAAATTCTTCATGAGACCTAGAATAAACAAGACACCTTCAAAATCTAAATAATTACCTGACTTGAGTTGGAAAGGAATAGTACCAACTCCTGCTACTTGGTACTTGACATCATCACCAAGATCAACCTGTACTCCTAAGTCCAACTTCTTAAAACTAGAAAACAATTGCAAGGTTGATGTCATATGTCAAGATGCCCCACTATCACATACCACACATTCCTCGGAATTGTGCTAGTAGAAAGGAAAGATACCAAAAAATATATATATTTCTCAAACTTGGCAGCAAACTCATTCCTCTGATTTTATGTATAGGTTGCTAATTGCTTTTATTTTTTCTTCCCTTTACCCTTCTTCTTATCTGGACACTATGATGCATAATGATCGTGCTTATGACAACTGAAGCACTTGATTTTACGCAAGTTATTATTTCCTAGTTGTGAGTTTGACTCCTCACTCTTTCCCTTACCCTTGTTGGGTCCTTTACCTCTGTTCTTCTTTGATTGACCAAATGGAGCTATGTTCTCTTCACCATCCTTCTTGTCGATCTTTGAATCTATCTGAGTCTACTCTTGGATATAGTCATCCCAAAGCCTCTCAAAGTCAATAATCTTTTCCTGAGTGAAAATACCTTTGACAAATGGTTCCCACAAAGTTGGGAAACCATCCAGTGCCATGTTCATTAGCTCCACATATTCAAACTTCTCCCCAACTATTGCAAGTTGATCACAAATCTGTGTGATCTTCATAAGATAACTGGTGAATGTGTCTGATCTGGTCATCACTATGGATCTGAATTTGTTCTGAAAATATCATCTTCTTGTTTATGTTATGACTTTGGTAGAGATTAACCAAGGCATCAAACATATTCATTGTTGTCTTATTCTAGGATACATGAGGGATCAGATGGTCCTTTAGACATCCAAGTTCATATGCTTGGCCTTCACTACCCTCTTTTGTGAGCTACCAACTTCTGTGGATATGTAGGTGGAGTAGCAATGTTCTTGACAATATCCTAGAGATCATTATCTTCTCATAAGAGTGTAACCCTCACCTTCCATGATAATAAATTCAAGGAACAGTCCAATATGTCATCAAACCTTAGGCTATATAATTCCATCTCTTAGATATATTTCACAAACTCTGAACTCTGAAAATAAAACTTTGAAACCCTCTCATTGTTAGTCCTTCTTCCCTGCAATTGATTTACCATTGCAAATTCTAGAGAATCTCAATCAAAGAAATAATCTTTGATACCAAGTGAAAAATCCCCAAGCCCTAGGTGACTAAAATCCTTATGATCTCAATCAAACAAGTTTATTGTTAAATTTAATTATTGCGGAAATAAATTTCAGACCATAGCATTAATCACACAATAGCTAGAAATAAAATAGAGGAAGCATAAAATTAATGTCACACAACACAAGTAATTACTCCAAAACAATTTTTTTGTTCCTTCAAAAAACTTAGAAGGAAACCTCCACAAGCTACCCAAAAAACAGTGCTACACGGACACCAAAAAACACCTCAAAGTGACTAGAACATCTTGTTAGGAGAGTGCGGCCTAGACACATAGACTATACAGACGTCAATATGGTTCTATCAGTATGAATGCATGGATTTGTATGGTATTGTCCGTACAACTATATGAAACTATACGGGACAACATGTTACTGTAAATGTCTCTTTCTTGGATGCATGCTCTCTCTACCTCTCTATTGCTCAACCTGCTCAAGTGTTCAAGTGTGTTTGAACTCTCTATCTTGACATGTCTTTATAGTTCTAGCTGAGACCAAAACCATAATCTGTTTCTAATATTACTCCTATTCTAACTCATACATGCATAAAAATACATTTTTTAGACTCAACTGTTAAAAATAAAACTCAATTGTTAACTAAAGTGAATTCAAAATAGAATTACTTTTTCAAAAATATATCGAACTACTTCTCGCATGTTCACACCAAAGATGTGCGAAAGTTCTTGTTCGAGCTATAATTCTCAACAATTGTTTCCACTTAACATATCATTTTCTAAGTAGTGTGTGGTCTCTTTCATTGGCATTTCATGACCTTATCTTTGTTATCTCTACCCATTTTGATGTTTGCTATGATTAAATTCAATGGATTTTGAAACCTTTGACTACTTAGAGTTTATTTTGCATATTATATTGATCATGTTGACTATGATATCCATACTCCATAAATGATGATGTTATGATCGTGTATTTCCTAGGTAGACATGAATTTTCCCTTCTTTGAGTCAAGTATGCATTCATTATTCCATCGACTTATTGTCCATAGATTTTCTCTGCCCTCTATGCATGGTCCATTGTTGGGCATAGTTGGTCGTTTTATCAAGACAACATTGTGGTTTTCATTCTTGAAATATGTTGTCCCTCGACCAAGTTTTGGGGAAACTTTGGTCAGTTTTGGAGGTTTTGTCCCACTTTTGGATTTCGACATGATGGTCAAAGTAGGAGCACCTAGGCGGAGATGAGATCGCATATCTCACCTATTTTGAGGGTTATGTGGACCCAGTAAGGGGTCCTCTAGGGTTTTGTAACGAGTTTATTGGATGTCGACCCATGGGCTTTCCCCATGTTTAGGCCTTATTGTAAGGGTTTGTAAAGTATAAATAAAGAGGAATGTAGTGTAGAAGAAGTAGTTTTGTGTGAAACAGAAGCGCTTTGTGCGAAGGAATATATGTGGTTGAGGCTTCGTGCTTGACTATGATTTTGTAGAAGGTGATAAGTGTCATGATAAGAGAATTTGGATCTGTGCATTTAACCTATTTTTGGAAGGTGAAGAAGGAGGATCTAGTGCTTAGTGTGTAGATCTCATGTCTTGTGCGAAGTTCAACTCTATGGCTTAGTGCACATGAGTGACTGGATGTAAGATTTTGGTGAATAATAAAGAGGCTAAGAGGTTTGTGGACGTAGCCCCACCCTGGGGTGAACCATGTATATCTGGTGTCTCATGGTTTGCTTTGTGTTGTGTTATTTCTGTTATGAATTTTCTTAGTGCTCTGATTATGATGTGTAATGGATATATATTTTGTTGCTTAAGTACTTTAGTTATGTTAAGGGTAAATGAATGCTAGACTTAACTCATTGTGCTAAGTGCTTAGGGTGCATAATAACTTCTTGTTACTACGCTTATCTATCTTTTATTATGATCTACGATGTTAATGAGGTTAATATCTAATGCATGTTCACTTCCTAAGCGTTAACAAAATATTATGTGAAGTTCTCTTATCACATAATCGTGTCCCAACCTGGTTACAAACACCTGCATCCTGTAGCCCCCCCTACTTCTACCTCGGGTGAGACTTC
>JZKD02S1432372.1:0-11070 GCA_000966675.3 Picea glauca
TATAAACTGAATCATCTAGGCCAATCTTTTACTCACGACCGTGAGATATGAAAGAATATTTTCCCTCAAAGTAGAACAATGAGATACATACTTCATCATCTTCAATGGGTCATAGTATTAGCTCCCTCCTAATCCTTGCTTCATGTAAGAGTGCATATAATCGGCTCCCTCCGTCTAACAGAGTCCATGCTTCCATCTGCATCCTTATTTTCTTCTACAATATATACTTGGCTCTCTTGTCTAACAGAGTTCACGCTTCCATCTACATCCTTATTGTCTTCTACAATATATACTTGGCTCTCTTGTCTAATAGAGTCCACACTTCCATATGCATCCTTATTGTCTTCTTCAATGTATAATTGACTCTCTTGCTTCTGTCTAGTTGTCTTCTACAAAACGTCATAAGTCTTTCTCCAATTTCCTCTCGATTGCTGACTTCTTTCTGTCTTTGCTTCTACTGAGTCTCTTCATGATTGATTCGGCTTAATGGCTTCCACATGATTTGTATCTCATCTTTTCATGTGTATTATCTAATGATATCCATTTCCATCTTGTTTGTTCTTCCATAGGTATAGTTCTTCTTGGAACACATTATCTTCCAAGAGATAGATATACAAGATATGTATAGAGACGATGCAAACAAGATATGTACAAGAAATAAGAAGACTGTTGTTACCTTTTTAGAAGAAGAAGTCTCTTCCATCCCGCTTAGTCTTCTTTGTAGGTTCATTTTCTTCAGCAATCGATGCTTCATGTTTGTCCTTCATTTTATTTAGCTCGGGACACTGATTATTGTAGTGACCATACTTTTGATAGTTGAAGCATTGTACTTTTGAAATGTCTTTCTCTTGGTTTGGCTTCCTCCTTGAACCAAACTTCCTTTTGTTCCTGAGGTTTTTGAATCTTGTTGTGAAGGCTTGATCATCGTAATTATTTTGGGGTTTCTCTTTTGCATTGATCCTTGATTCTTCTTGAGCATAGCAAGTCCAAAGTTCTTCAAATGTCAGGTACTCCTTCCTTGTGTTCATGCTTGCAGAAAATGCATCCCATGTATTGGGAAGACCATTGAGTACTATGTTTACCAATTCCTTCTCTAAAGTGATCTCTTCAATAGCTTGTATTTGATCTCTTAACTGGGAGAGTCTTACAAAGTATGATGTTATGTTGTCATCATCATTCATATTCATGTCACAGAGCTCATTCTTCAGACTCATAACTTGTCCAATGTTTCTGACCGAGAAGAGATTTGTTAGGGCATCGTAAATATTCTTCGATAAGTCAAGATGGGAGATGTAGGGTATCAAGTGGTATTTTATGGAATCCACTATGATACTCATGGAATTTATGTCAACATCTTTGAACTTCTCCATAGCTGCAACATTCTACGGTTCCTTCTCTTCTCCTTCTTCAAACTCTAGCTTCACGATCTTTCCTTTCATGATATCCAGTACTTTATTTTTGGCAAGGATGAGGTCAATCCTTGTCTTCCACGCTCTGAAGTTAGATGCTCCATCTAAATTGTTCTCAGACTTCATAGAGTTAGTCATGGTTGCTTGACTTGGTCAAACCCTAGATTTGACCAGAAATTCAAACTTCACGTCTTGGCTTGCTGAGAGTATCAGGAGATGCACTAGGCTAGGGCGCACTGATATGTCTAGAGATTAGGTCAATATCTTCACTTAAGGTGTTTCAACAATAGGTTTAGGGTTTCTGCAACTACTCATGCTAGTAACCCTAGCGATAGTGTCTTGGGAGCTGCTTCTGCTAGTAACCCTAGCGAGAGTTCCTCAACGAGCTCAATATCCTAGCGGTTATGTTTCCTTCCAGCGTTTAGACTAAATGAAGGAGGTGTGGGCCCATAACCTGTTAGAATATAGAATATTGTGTGCTCGTTTTACCATTGATGATACCCTCGTCACCCAACCATAGGCTGAAGCCACCCTTCGAGCACCTTAACCTTGATTGAGAATTACTCCAGAAGCAAACCCTAGGCTAGATAACCAAACAAGGTGTAGCGCATCTTCCTCCAAGGATAGTGCACCAACAATAGCTGATCAGATAGTCCAAACCCTAGCCAAGAGATAGTCCAAGNTGTACAGAGACGATGCAAACAAGATATGTACAAGAAATAAGAAAAGTGTTGTTACCTTTTTAGAAGAAGAAGTCTCTTCCATCCTGCTTAGTCTTCTTTGTAGGTTCCTTTTCTTTGGCAATCGATGCTTCGTGTTTCTCCTTCCTTTTCTTTAGTTTGGGACATTGATTCTTGTAGTGACCATACTTTTGACAGTTGAAGCATTGTACTTTTGAAATGTCTTTCTCTTGGTTTGGCTTCTTTCTTGAACCAAACTTCCTTTTGTTCTCGAAGTTCTTGAATCTTGCTGTGAAGGCTTGATCATCATACTTCTTTTGGGGTTTATCTTTTTCATTGATCCTTGATTCTTCTTGAGCACAACAAGTCCAAAGTTCTTCAAATGTCGGGTACTGCTTCCTTGTGTTCATGCTTGCGGCAAATGCATCCCATGTCTTGGGAAGATCATTGAGTACTATGTTTACCAATTCCTTCTCTGAAGTGATTTCTTCAATAGCTTGTAGTTGATCTCTTAACTGGGAGATTCTTACAAAGTATGATGTTATGCTGTCATCATCATTTATCTTCATGTCACAGAGCTCACCAGAATCATAACTTGTCCAATGTTTCTGACTTAGAAGAGATTTGTTAGGGCATCGTACATCTTCTTTGATGAATCACGATGGGAGATGTAGGGTATCAAGTGGTATTTTATGGAATCCACTATGATACTCATGGCATTGATGTCAACATCTTTGAACTTCTCCATAGCTGTGACGTTCTACAGTTCCTTCTCTTCTCCTTCTTCAAACTCTGGCTTCATGATCTTTCCTTTCATGATATCCAGTACTTTATTCTTGGCAAGGATGAGGTCAATCCTTGTCTTTCATGCTCTGAAGTTAGAGGCTCCATCTAACTTGTTCTCAGACTTCATAGAGTTCGTCATGGCTGCTTGACTTGGTCAAACCCTAGATTTGACCAGAAATCCAAACTTCACGTCTTGACCTTCTGAGAGTGCCAGGAGATGCGCTAGGCTAGGGTGCACTGATCTGTTTAAAGATTAGGTCAATCCATTCACTTAAGGTGCTTCAAAAAGAGGTTTAGGGTTTCTGCAACTGCTTCTTCTAGTAGCTCTAGCTGTAGTGTCTTGGAAGTTGCTTCTGCTAGTAAACCTAGCGGCAGTTCCTCAATGAGCTCAATATCATAGCGACTTTGTTTCCTTCCAGCATTTAGATTGAATGAAGGAGGTGTGGGCCCATAACCTGTTAGAATATAGAAGATTGTGTGCTCGTTTTACCATTGACGATACCCTCATCACCCAACCATAGGCCTAAGCCACCCTCCGAGCACCTTAAGCTTGACTGAGAATTACTCTTGAAGAAAACCCTAGGCTAGATAGCCAAACAAGGTGTAGCGCATATTCCTCCAAGGATAACACACCAACAATAGCTGATCAGATAGTCCAAACCCTAGCCAAGAGATAGTCCAAGACAATACTGAAAACTAGCTACTTCTGCAATTGCACCTACAACCCTCCTCCACATGTGTGCACCAAACTGGGAACTGTAGTGCGCACCAACTGGGAACTACAATTCTGAGATGTGTCAAATGAGAACTGGCGCCCTGTATTTATATTGGTTCTTCCATATTTGCTGGGGCTGACTTCTCCTTCTAGATATGTGTCTATTCAGTATATTATTATTATTTTTGGCCGACTTCTTCTCTTGGAGGCTAATAACCTAATATAAATTATCTTCTTGAGCCGAAAAGACTTCTAGGGTTATTAGCCAACTCATTAGGGTTTTCTCTTACTTCCTGGAGTCTTCTATTCTCGTCAGGTTCACACATGGAGGTAAATACCTCCCGCAACTACCATAATATCAACACCAACCTCTACATTGACGATGTCAGGCTGAGGGTTATCAATCATCGGGACTGTGGATGCCCCCGATGAAGGGTCAGGATGGGAGAAGGATAACTGATTAATGGACATGATCCGAACCTCGTGTGGAAACAACAAGACCCGAAAAATTTTCGCGACCACTGCATGCATAGCATAAGTCCAACTCCTTCCTAACAAGAGATTGTAGTCGAGAGGTGCATCGACCATTTCAATGTCGATGCACATGGTCTCCCCTCCTAACTGCACAGGGAAACAAGGGATGATTCCATGTGGTTGGAACGAATGACTATTGAAAGAGGTAAGAAGAGTAGGAGATGAAGACAAAACGGGTTGGCAAATGGCCTTCCAACACACCAACGATATCACGTATGTTGAGGCGCCCTCATCCACCACTATGCGAAATATATTCTGTGTAAATGTTTTTTTGGTGTAAGCCACTACTATATGAAACACCACATGGTAGGTGAGATGAGGTTTTAAGTCAGTCGTATCAAGCATGATCGTTCCCAGATTACAAGTCTCAACAGATCCTAAGGAAGCTAACAGAGCCTTTCTTTGGGAGGGGCAGCTTTGGAGGACCTCCAAAGCAGACATTGCTCAAGGGGTATGTGACAAATCCTCCACCATAGAGTAATTTTGGGAGGCCCTTGCATTTGGATTATGCAAAGATTTCTTGAACTCCCCTTTCAGGATGCATGCCATTGTTTCTCCCAACGTCTTCTTGATCTGGAGAGGAACATATGGATTTTCGGCTTCTTTACCCTTCTCATAAGTGCTTGGCATTCCGTAATCACGTGCCCTAGTTTCTATGTGAGCATCACCTTTCAACATATAAACATTTGAGGTCGAGGGATTACTAGACGACGAAGGGGATCCCTGACTTCCCCCATCCGCGTTTGAAGAGGCTTGAGTTAAAATTTTCCCATGTGGAAATGGGTTTGTTAACATAGCAGGCTGCTGCTGTGCCAAAAACATTTGGGCCTATCCAAGTGGAGGGCACAGGTGATTCGGATGGTATTTCATGCAAAGGTTACATAGATACTTCGACTTCTTCTTTTCTGTATTGCCCCTGCCAGCATTGTTGTTGGGTTTCTTATATCCCCCTTACCATTCTTTCGTTGCTTCTTCTTTCCATTAGGATGCTGGGTAGCCTTCGGGTTCGTCGATTGCACACTATGTACATTCGACGTTTGAGTAGGGGGAGGAGCCAAACTAGGGGTCTGGCTGGTTGTTGTCTTCTATATCAACAACTATTGCAATTGATTTTACAGCTGATCAACAGGCTTGGTTTTTGCTGAACCAACAATACCATCGACATGTGGTCCAGACTTGTGTATGGTCCTGTCAAGAATAGACCGTGGCGCATCTGGAAAAACTTCGTAAAGTAAACCAGACTGAGAGTATATTAGTTCAAGATGTTGAGCTCTCAGTATTGCCTCTTCCTCGGAAAACACTCCCGACGTTGTGACGTCCTTGGATAGTTGAGGTACCAAAGACTTAATGAACCACTCCAACAAAAAATCCGGTGGGACTGATACTTTTATCAAACTCTTCTGACGTTGCCATTCCCAGATGTGATCCAAGATATGGTCAGCCTTTATTTTCTCAAAGTTGGACAACAATTCGGTGTCGACATCGTATCTCACAAGTAATTGGAAATGGTTTAGACAAACCATTGCCAATTTGCCAAAAGTGGAGTATCTTGAGCGATCAAACTCGATGTACCATTTCACGACACTCTGGGTAAGAGTGCGTTGAAAGAACCACAACTGGATGGAGTCGTCTCTCAACGAGTTGGACGAGAACCATAGGTGAAAGGTAGTCACATGATCACCCGGATATTCATTAGGATTACCTTCAAACTTTGGAATGTATGAAGGTAACTTGGTTGGCATGGGAGGCCAACACGGATCATGACAGATTGGGTCATTTAACAATCTTGATAGGTCTGGAAAGTAAAAAGTTGCCAAAAAAGGTAGCTTAGGCTGTTGAGTATGTATAGGAGGAAAGGAGCCTAGAGTTTGGCTGGCACCAGGTTGCCAGGAAAAGTTAGGCTACTGACCAGGGTTTTGGTAAAAACCATGGTCGTGGCCAACGTACGAATACTGCGCTTGTTGAGATTTCATTGGTTGACTCCTGTAGTAGGACATTGAGGGATGGGAAGGTATTTCTTCCAACGTTGCGTTCCAAAGGTTCTAGAAAGGGTTGCCCCCTACCGATCCGATGGGCATAGGTAATGAGCCTTGCCCGAGGTTCCATTGGCTATGGATGAGGTTGCACCTGGTCATCATCCTTGATGAGGGAATTGATCCCTGCCACGGATTCCAAGGTCATTGAGAAGGTTGTACCCCCTGTGTAGGAATAATACCCGGCACAAGATTTTGTGATCCAAAACCAGGGTTTCCCCCGACCGAGACAACAACTGATGAGAATGCATTGTTACCAAATGCGTCAAACAAAGAGAATGACAAAGAACCCACCTGCATGGTGTTGGAAGAAGGTCCTTGAATACTTTCTCCAGACAGGTTGTAGTTCATGGTAGGTCAGACGGGCTATTGAGAAGCACCGTCAAGCGAGGGAGACGATGAAGGTATATGACCCTCATCGTAAGGGAAAGCATTATAAGGGGCTGAGGTGACCCCCATATGCCCTTGCAGAGGAGCGTTAGAGCTCCCTGCCCCCAGACCCATGGTTTGTAGGGTGGAGTAGGTTAGGATCAATTTCATGTGAAAGTCAGGCATCTCATATGAAAACAGAGGGCCCGTCGAACTCTGGGTGAACGAAGTGGTGATTTCCACCATAGATAGAATCAGACCACTACCCGAGGTAGAGGCGGTTGAGACCATAGTGGTCTAGACCTGTGAGGGTTAGTTAGGAGGCAGAATGCCCCCTGTAGTGGCAGATGTAGAGGGAGTGTGAGGACTCCCAGATGAAGTAGCAACGTTTTCCTCCATCACTAGTTGCAACACTACTTGACACTTCTGATGTGTTATCCATGGAGGGACAACTTGTACAATGATGGGCACCGATAGATCAGTGATCGGAGAGTTATATAGACCAAGAGATTCTGATCCAAGGTCAGAAATGGTAGTCTCCTCCAGATTCAAAATTTATCCTCTCAAGAATGGCTTGGGCACAGTTTCCTGCGGCTCAGTCGCCTCAAAAGACCCTTACTGGTCTAGTCTTCACCTTAGCGGTGGCGGGGGTGGCTCCAAGTTAACCAGCGGCAGGCGAAGAAGCCTTCGCGACCGGCGGGGCTCTTGATATTCCACTTTGTGAGAATATCAATGACACACTAGGGCTTTTGCTAACGTTGAAAATCAACACACACTAGAAAAAGTTCCTATGAGATAAAGAAATCAATCCACTAGCTAGTTGGAAGAACAGTTACACCAACCAACACTAGAGAAACTTACCGGTGCAAGTGCAACTCGAACACGGAAGAAATATTAGGGTATACTCTGTAAAGAGTGGCCCGATGTCTACCCTAGGTACCGTGGTATACCCCTACAGTCACATGTGTAAGTCACTAAAATAATGGAAACTAGGTTGCCAGCACATGAACAGTCACCAGAAGGGTACAATCGACAGCCGGGTAGACCACAATGAGCAGGGCATCAAGCCCGAAACCTATCAAGGGTATCGAAATAAAGTGTTCTGGAAGATGACTGAGGACCTCGAATGGATTTGAGACCCACGAAGCTCTGTGGAAAATGAGATCAATGGAATCCCAAGATAAGTGCTCTATATGTGTTCTCCACTACGCTTAGTCCGGCTTTGGAGGGGTTATCTTCGTTACCTTTCCCCACGCGACCTCGTGTTTATCCCATGTGTTAGAGGGGGGTCCCAAATATCTTCCACGTTACTGGACTTTTTGAAACTCCCTAATATAGACTCCTATATTTGTTTTATATCCTTGAAGAATTTCCTCTCCAACCTAAATCAAGTCTCTAGCCTGGACTAGTTTGTGGACCCTAACAAACAAAAAGTCTAATAACTTTTAATTAAGCGTTGATTTTAAGTGGTTGTTTTAAGTCAAGAGAATGGAAACGAAACCAATGGTGTGTTTTTAAGAGATGAAAGAGAAGAGCATCAAATGAAACTGAAAGCAAAAACTACTTCTTTTGACAAATGAAAATTTGAAAATTTACACTCTTTAACCAAACTTTTCTGACTATTTTTCTCTCTAAGATCTTTTAAAAGAAAAACTCAAAACAAGATTTTGCTCGACTACGAGATACTTAATGTCCTAAGCCTTCAGTAAAGAACTTAAGAAAGCACTCTTTTTCCTAACAAGTAAAGACAACTAACCTAACTACTTACCAAACAAAGAAATGAAATCTTTTTTTATTTTATTTTAAAATGCTTCAAAATAAGAAACTTGAGAATGAATTCTTTTTCTTTTCTTCTAAATCAATAAAAAAGGAAAAGTGAAGACAAGACAAGACCAAGAAATGACTTTTGGCCCATTGCAGATCGTAGGGAGTCACTGACAATATCCAAGAGGCTGATCATAAAAGACTCACAGACTCGTCTAAAAACCCTAAAAAGAAAACACAATAAATATTTTATAAAGAAAAGCTAAATTGAGGTCATACCTAGGCTACAGACTGCAATAACAGAGACCAAGACTAGATCAAGAAAACCCCTGAGAAGTATGTCTTACAACAGGGAAGAAGGTGACTGCCTCTTCTTGAAAAAGATTTTCTCAACACAGGCATACTACTGACACTTCAACAGCCTGTGTATGTATGCAGACTGTCCAAAGGTAGGGCGCGTATGTACACGTGTAGACCCACTACAGGCCGTGTACACCTTTGTAACTTCCCCCAAAAAAGAAACTAACAGTCAAGCTGACAAGGCAGGGAGTATTGGTATGGAAGACCATAATCCCTTAAAGACTCAAAAACTTATAGAAACTCAAAAAAGGCAATCAAACCAATTAAAGCACCCAAAAATATCCCCTAAAAACCTTAGAGGCTTCCCCAATATGGTCACCAATGTTTCTATAGTGGGAAAAACCCCTACGAAATACAGTAGGTTTCTAAAGTGCAGGCAGAGCTTATAACCGTCTAAAGTCTCCTACTTTTAACAACTATCCCGACAGTACCCCACATTCATGCATAAAGTACAAAGTATAGGGATCCGGTAGTATTACTTTAAACTCTGCGTCCGATGTCTATCCCTTTGCGTTCAGTTGTTCCTCGTCTGCAAATCTCCTCCCAGGGATGACCTGCATTCACCAAAAGACGAACAAGAAACTATGAACATGCCTTCTATATATGAATTAGTGGGTTAGATGTCATAACAAAATGTAAATCAAACATAAAGATTGAACACATTATATGGCGGGACGGAAAAAGTACTTCTTTATATTAATCTCACAAAGNTCAAATTCTATGTTAAAGATGGTACGCTAATTCGAAGTCAACCCTCCATATATCTCCTTAGAAATTTTTAGCTATTGAATTGTTATAGTTGTTTTGGTAACATAGGCAGCCATTACGCAAGCATAATACTAAGAATTTGCATTGAGTTGATTGAATTTCGTTTCCTTATCTGGTGATATCTCTCTCTATTGGGTTAATTATTAAGGCCGTGTGTTAGTATTATATTGGGCTAACTTATCCCATGTATCATGTCAGTGCTAGAGGCATAGGCATTGCACATCTCCTTCAGTCTGTGCTGTAGAATGCACCTTGCTTCTCTCAGTGCAATGATTTTGGTCACATTTGACTTCTACTATAAAACAATAACATTGGTAATAGAAAATGCCTGATCTTGCCAACCCTTATGCAAATTAGTATCAACCCTTATGCAAATTAGTATCAACCTTTATGCAAATTAGTATTTTGTGTAAAAGAAATCTACTTAATCAAGGGTCTTGAAGAATTTTTTTTTACCTTTGTGAAGCAATGCCATAATTTTAGGTATGACATAATATTCAATCATCTCAATTATAGCAAAAACCAGTCATTTGTATAAGGGAGGTAAATATTAAAAATTGTATGCAGTTTTCATTATAATACTATGATTAAAGAAATTTTGTCGAAGACAATAAAAATTTCCACGTCAATCAGACAACAGTATTGCATGTATAACATTTTCAACGTGAGTTGATAATCTCGTGGAAGATTTGTACTAGAATTATTGATTGTTAATTTTCTTCACATGACATGTGGAATGTCACTCCAGAACCACAGCTCTTGGTGGAACTGCCCCAAGTGTACATTTTACAGACAACATTGTCTGATTTAACTGTATGTCGAGTATTGATTTGATAAAAGTATTTTGATTTTTTCCATGCCTAGCAAATGACCAATGACTACTTGTGTATAGGTTTAGGGTCTATTAAATTTATAAATTTAATTGCCAACCAACACAGTGGATTTTCTTTGAATAGGACAACTCTGTACAAGCAGTATGGGGTAATGGACCTGGCTAAAGGCGATTGACACTGTATCTTTCAAATATCTAGTAATGTTTATGTAATAGTATAGTTCAACAATGTCATTATAACTTGTAAGATTCGATTCAACAATTATTGTGATTTAACTCCCTGTGTGTGCTATCAAGTGGTATGATCTCAGTCAAATTTGGCTATGATTCTTGCATTGTCTACATTCTGACCATGTATTATTTTTATATCCGCCTCACATTGATTGACATATATCTGAAGCTCATTCCTCTCATTCAGCTTGTTGATAAAAAGAGAGTAGGAGTATGTCTGTACCCACAAACTCTTTTTTCCTTGCTATGCTACATAGTCTCCACCCCCACACAAGCTGTAGAATGCAATGATGTTTGAGGGTATTGCACATTGATCAAATGTTAGGATCTTAAATGCTATTTCAAAACTAGTATCTGAGTGGTAGTGGGTGCTCAAGGATTTCCACAGGTATTGATTGTCATTGTATCAATACTTGTGGGTAAACCAAGTTTTGGAACCTAACGTCAGGGTTAACTAAGCATTGATACCATGAAAGCATTGAGATTGTTGAAGAATTTGATATGTCTCGGCATATAATGAATTCGTTGTTAAGCTGGGTTTGTACAGGTTGGCCAATATTTAAAATAATAGTAATATCAATATTAATAA
>JZKD02S1432395.1:0-11070 GCA_000966675.3 Picea glauca
GGTTGAGGGTTTCCGGTAAAGATCTCTGTGTATTCTGTGTATGAGCCATTGATTAATTTTTGTATTGCTTAAGAATATATATGCATTGCTTTACTTCACAGGTTTAAAAGTTACAATATTCGCCTCCATTATCTGTCCTTACCTTTGAATTTGATGGCCAGATTGCTTTTCTACAAGGGCCTTGCAGGCCAAAAACTTGTCAAAAACTTCGCTCTTAAGATTTAAGAAGTAAACCCAAGTACGTCTGGAAAAGTCATCAATGAAAGTTAAGAAATACTTGCACCCAGAAAAATAAGGAGAAGAAAGTGGACCACAAAAATCACTGTGAACAAGCTGCAAAGGACCCGAGGCGTGCCAAGAGGCACATTTTTCAAAACTATCTCAATGATTTTTTACGAGAACACAACCAAAACAAACACAATCTCTGTATGAAACAAGAGGAAGACTAGTCACCATTTTTTGATTACATAGTTGTTGCAATGAGCGATAGTTTAGATGACCAAACCGCTCATGCCAAAGTTTTCTCAAGTCATCGCTATGAGCAATAAAAACTGATGAAAAAGATGATGACCCAAAGCTGTCAAACTTGTACAACCTTGTAATATCATCAGCAATTCCATTTGCAAGAACATGATTAGGATCTTTTAGATCCTTGATTACAACTTGGTGAGGTGAAAACTCTATGGTTTTACCTTCACCTGAATGATCGATTTGGTATACTGATGGAAGGTTACAAGAAAGAATTGGAAGACATAAGACAACATTGAAATGGCCATTTTCTACTTGTATTGTTCCATATCCTTCAACACTAAGAGATCTATCATCACCAACAAATATTTTCTTGGTGTTACATTCATTTAGAGTAGAAAATATGTCTCTATCCTTAGCCATATGATAAGATGCTCCAGAATCAATAAGCCACTTATCATAAGTAGAAGTAGAAGGTGTATTGAAGGAGAAACCAGAAGAAAAAAGTGCATGTCCATGAGAAGAATAAGAATAAGTAGAATCAATACTGATGTTGTGCTTCTTCATCGCTGCTTCTAAAGATGCCATCTTCTTGAAACATTTGGACTCATCATGACCATTTTTATCACAAAAGTTTCAATGTCTGTTAGTATTTTTATTTTTATATNTCTTGGTGTTACATTCATTTAGAGTAGAAAATATGTCTCTATCCTTAGCCATATGATAAGATGCTCTAGAATCAATAAGCCACTTATCATAAGTAGAAGTAGAAGGTGTATTGAACGAGAAACCAGAAGCAAAAAGTGCATGTCCATGAGAAGAAGAAGAAGAAGTAGAATCAATACTAACGTTGTGCTTCTTCATCGCTGCTTCTAAAGATGCCATCTTCTTGAAACATTTGGACTCATCATGACCATTTTTATCACAAAAGTTTCAATGTCTGTTAGTATTTTTATTTTTATATTTTTCTCCTTTGTCACCATTAGGATTTGAATCCATCTGAGCGGGTTTGGGACCCTTATATTTCTTGTTGTTGTAGGGAGGATGTTGCTTCTTGGGATACTTGGGTTTATCTTTCTATAGGTCAACTAAGGCTTTGTTAGAGGTATCTGCAGCGCTGATCACTCCAAGTTGTATAAGCGTATATTCCTCTCTAATCAAAGAAGCACAAAGGACTCAAGAGTGGGTTGTTCATAAGCTTTCCCTAGAGCCTCTCTCATGTCATAAAATGTAGATACAAACACAGAATATGCACTACCTAGCTTATAAAGGATACGATAGATGCAACGCTCTTCCTGCATTTTTATCTTACATTCTTCACATAAAATTCTGAGTGTTTTAAAATTAGATAAATAGTCTCCAAGGAAAGAAAAATCACTTGGACTCAAGATCAATATCTGATTTTCAAACTGTTGTGCTCGAATAAAATTGAGTTTACCAAACACAGATTCAATCTTGTCCCAAGCTTCTTCGGGGTCATCAATTTATTGAAGGTGGTACCTTAAATAAGGAGAGATGGACATTTTGATTAGTCCACATGCTTGGACATTCCTATTATCCCACTTGGATTTCTTATCAACATCAGTGGGTGCTTTTTCCTTTCCCAAGGTAATCTAGTACAAGCCTTTACTTCTTAATAAATCTTACATATGAGATTTCCATTTTAAGTAGTTGTTGCTGGTAAGCAAGACATTACTTGTAGAATCCATATTAAATATGAAGATAATATGGGCTTTAAAACTATAATTTATGATCTAGATGGAAAGAGCTCAAACAATTATACGGTTTAAAAAAAAATGACACTGAAAACGAACTTTTGATGTGAGAGTTATGCCCTTTTTGAAAAAGGCATAAATGGTAACCAATTGACCATGTGATAGTGTAAGTTGCTTTATGAAGTGACCCACTTTTATAAATAGAAGTGGGGAACACTTTTACAATGAAGTTACTTTATAACAAAAAATCTACATGCAAAATAAATAGCTCTAAAATAAAATATTAAAGCTACTTATAGTGATTCACTTTTATACTTGAAGTGAAATACACATTACAATTTTAGCATGAAATTTTAAAAAAAGGTAACAAAAGAGAGACTTGAACTCAAGACCTCTTACTTAATAAGGCAAGTTTTAAGAAAATGGTCTAACAAAACATATTGTAAGGTTCAGAAGGAGGATTTTTGTTGTTGTTGTTGAAGATGGTTTGGATTTTTGTTGTTGTTGTTGAATATGGCTTTGGAGAGCGTGCTAAAAAAAAACTCTTTTCACACAAGAAAAAATTTCGCTTCTCGATGCCAACAAGGGTTAGATCTCGGTTAGCTTACCTGGAAGATGCACCTTTTCCTATCTTCTTCTAATTTTATGAGATCGCAAAAAGTGCGGGGAAAAGAGAATACATAGATATAAAAGAGTATCAACTCAAAAATAAAAAAATATAAACCGAAATAAAATCAAAATAAAACTTTGCATAAATTTTAAAAATGCGTATTCAGGCTTTATACCTCTGGATCTGACTATAATGGTTGTATCTTGGGAAAACAAAAACCTTTTCAAGTGAAAAAAAAAGTGTTCCTGAATGAAACGGGTGCTATGGACACAATGAAACAATCCTCTCAGCCCATAAATGTATGGAAATGCCAGAAAATGGAGATGAGGCAACTCGACTTCACAATCTCGATCTACAACAGGAGCGGGTCTTCAAACAAGCTCTGATACCATGTTCGACAACACAGGTATTCCAACAAAGGATGAACACCTTCAGTAACCACTCACATAACTAGATCAAATATCAACACACCAATGTTTTCATGTGGTAAAACCCCTATGGGGAAACATCCATGGCCCCAGCCAACGCGACCACTTGGACCAGTTTATTAATGCAAAGAAAAAGATTACAGAGAGATTTTACAAGAGATTTTCTCACAATCGATCATTGGCAAATGACCCTCCATGCTCTTTAAATAGAGATCATGGACCAATCGNTCCTTGCCAATGAATGTAAATGTCATGGTTATTGAAATCCAGTGGACTTGTTCCATACTTAGTCAAATTCTAGGTTTAGATAATGACAAGTATGTTGTTGAGGTCATGTTAGGTTTTTTGTTAACATTTTTCCAGTCAAATTCCAGTTAGTCAGTCCACAACAGTTTTGAAGGATTCATAGATGATAATGTACACAAACATATAGTAAATTTCTAGTCACTAAGGCACTTCAGGTATTACACATACTTGTTGAATATGTTCTTGGAGACAAACAAGAAAGAATTCCCTAAAGCAACATTCATCTCAACTGAATTAAAAAGAATCATAATGCTCATTTTCATAAATAAGATCATGTCTAGAGTTTATAGCCCAATCTTAAACACCAACTTGCCAAGAGTCCTGAAGGACATGAAAAGTTATTTTTAGCCAAATCTAGAAAATAGAGTGGGATATTGGGTGTTGTTCATGCATTCTACAATAATTTGGGTATATGGTTGTCAAGAGGACCCCTATCTCCTGCCTATTTTTCTGACACCCAGAGTCTTTCTCCTAGATTTCATCAGACACATAATCATCTCAGAGACAAAACATCTCCTGAAACTACACAAGGCATCAAACCTCAAACTAGATCTTTCTTATCTCAGATACATACCAAACTCAGGAAGTTTGGATTTGCACAACTACAAGGGAGAATATATGATCCACATCAATTCATATCTAAAATAATACTAATGAGAAAACAAGCCCCTTATGAACATGAGTATGTAGAAGGTTTTGAAAAATTGGCAAATTTAGAAACCTATGCTGATTTGGAAGCCATCTTGCAGCTTTCTCAAACACAACAAGTAGGGCCAACCCTACAGTAGACTTAGACACAAAATTATCCTCAAAATATGATACTCAAAGTTCCCAAAGTAAGTGTCTACACCAAAAGAAACAGTTCAAAGGACCTAGACACCAGTAGTCAGCAGATTTCTCCCAAGAAAATAAAGATCATCGAATCCCCATAGATAGTAGATATGGAGGAAGAAGAGCCTAAAGAGAAATTAAGTATGGATGTGGTGGAGAGTGGCACAAACAAGGAAGAATATGGTAAAATAAGTATTCCCCAAAGTGAAAGCATCTCAAGAGATTTCAATAGCAAAAACCACATTTTTGATAAAGCACTTGGAGTAGTATATCAATCTAAAGAAGATTTGGCAAGGAAATATTTTGTGAAAGGAATATTGGCCATGAGTGAAATAAGAGAGTTGATCCCTGAGGTAGAAAATATTTCTCATCACAAGTCTTCTCTATTCACAGTCAGGGATATAGAGAAGAGGACACTCAACATAGCAGTTGCACATGAGGATAAAGTGTATGAGGTTAAGCTGCATTATGAAAACATCAGTGCCCTAGACAACGTGAAATTCCATAGAAACACCAGCGACATGCTGTATTCAGACTACTTGGGTCTGAGCTTGAATATTTCAAGGCTGACAACTCATGCACTTAAATTGGAGGGATAGTTGAGACAAGAGAAAGCATCCAACAGAGCTTGGAAAAATCAAGTCAAGATATTAGAATCTGAAGGCCCTCACGGAGTGAAATCTTACTTAGAAGAGAAAGACAAGTTGATTCAAAGATTGAAGAAAAAACTAAATATGTATTCCACAGTGCATCCACAAACAACATAAATGGTTGCTCTGGAACAAGAGAAGGAGGCATTTCGACAAGAAGCATTGAATTACAAGGAAAAAGTATTGCATCTAGAGAAAGAAAAAGTGAATTGGTCACAAGGAAAGATAAAATTATCAAACACGGTTGTAGATGTACCTTGTACTACAAAAAATGTGCCAAGCACTGAAGGACTTGTCCAATATATGTCACAATTTATCCTGAAAGCATGAGAAATCAAAAGCCTTAAGGGAGATATAGAAAAGTTGCAGAAATAAATGAAAATAAAGGATGAGAAGATGCCCCGATTCCAGAAGGAGAATCAAGCTTTGAAGGAAAGAGTGGACAAGTTGAAGACAAGGTTGAAGGGAAAATGATTGTTACAGGGAGCCAAACATGTCATCTGATATTCTATTACTGTTGAAGCTTCCAAGTTCATGGTGTACTTAAATTTCATCAATGACAAAGATAGCATGGACATCACAGCCAGAAGCAGGTGCACTGTTGTGAATGAGACACTGGCGAAGAAACCCTCAGAGTGGGCCCAAAATGATATAAATATGTTGAATTCCATTCCCACTACTGAACTTCATACCATTGGGGTCAAATACAGGACTATATTGATAATTTGGGATAGGAGGGTCATTTCCAAGCATAACATGCTTAAATCAATCCAAACAAAGGCCATATAGATGGAGTAGAGTATACATGAATTCAAAGATCTGTTTGAAGAATTGTTCATCAAATTCCTCCCACCATTTTGGGATGGAAAAGGAAAATTGTATGATCAGGAGGAATACAACTCTCACCTCACCCAATGCAGAATGGATCACTCCAAGTTTTAAATCCTGTAGGAAAACTTGAAAGGAACAAACCTGGTGGAGTATTTGACCACTGATTTTCAGATCTTGAATCAGTTCAAGATAGTGAATATCTGGTTGTTGACCATGACTTATGCATCTTGCATTGACCTAGAGATACCGATCAAGGAAATGATGGATTACGAGATCCCTTCTGACTTGCAGTGGAAGGAGATAGTGCAACTGGGAAACACAAAATGCAGTTTCCCAGGAACCAACAAATACCCCCTAGGTGTCACCACATTGGCAAATCCGACAGAAGACCAAAGCAGGATAGATGGAAAAACCAAAAGTTTAAGAGGCATAGGAATCAACTATGGATTAATGAAACTTTTTTTGTATGATCAATCATTGTAATCGGTTCCCATACCGAAACTGTCAAAATGTGATTATTATATTCAGTTTTAGAAGCTGAAACGTTTCAGTTCATCTATTGTAATCGGTTTCTAATTGAAAGGAACTGGAGTTGTATAAATTCTAGTAGTTCAAAATGTATTAATGTTGGAAAAAGTGCAAGGGCACCTCTTAGTTGTTTTCTTAACTCAATTGTAAATTTCGGGAGCTGAATTGAATACATATGCAGAAGCTTTTGAAGTATTTATGAAAAATTTCTAATGGTGGTGATATGAGTTTTGTCTCCTCTCATTGTATGTAATTCATGTGTTCTTTAATTCCATTTTCATTTTCTTCTATTTAAATTGGATAGTTAAAAGCTCAGAATTCATCTTATGATGCTCTCGGCTTAAGTGATTTAAACTGTGTAATTTTATTCCTAACTAATTCAGAATTCATTTCAGTAATGCTCTAATGCAATTACTTGTTTTCTCCTTCCTCTTACAATCTGCATAAATACAATTTATAGCTTAGACTCATCACCTCATTTATCCTTTATCTTTTGGAGAGTT
This sequence comes from Picea glauca, assembly GCA_000966675.3. Lineage (NCBI taxonomy): Eukaryota > Viridiplantae > Streptophyta > Pinopsida > Pinales > Pinaceae > Picea > Picea glauca. Next base: position 6,871 of record JZKD02S1432395.1, read on the forward strand.
CTACTAGCTAGTCATTATTTTCATTCACTTTCAGAATTTCGAATCCATAGAACTAAGTGTCTGTCCCCTTCCTTGCCAACAAATTTATAAAACTACCCAAAACAAAACCAAACCTAGACATTGATTGCCAAAGAAATATCAAGTGACATGAGAGAGCCCTCTCTGGGCTGAGAAGACTAGTGCCCAGCTCTAAATATAGTTGAAATAGTTACCTTTACCATTTTTCTATCAGCCGGAAAAAATTTACATAGTGCTAACATTTTGGCGTTGTTGCGGGGGATCAAAAGTGAAATCTTCCCTAGGAAAAGAATGGCTTAAAGCTTCAGTTTTGATTCTTGAGGGTGATAGTGAATCAAATACCTTATTAGCTAAGATTATTTTTTCCCTGTCAACTCCATTACCAAGAGACCACTTGCACCAAGCAGTTTGAGCAAGAAATCCTGGCTCCCAAGAGAATTTACACCAGGAGAAACCCAGACCCAGAAGATGAAACCCCTATGTCTGATCCTGCAAAGATTGTACACAAAAGAAAATAAAGGAAAATAAGCCTAGTTTTGCGTTTAGATAGATATCTATCCTTTCCCAAAGATGGAGTAACAAGCATTGAATATCAGGAGTTTGATGTAAAATTTGAACAAAATCTGCTCAGAAGTAAATCTGAATCGTGTTTGAATGAGGTCATCTTTGATGAAAAGAGATTCCAAGATTTTATTTTAGCTGCATATGGAAATCCTATAGTGATTCATGCTTAGAGCGAACAACCACTCCAACCCCTCACAACAACCATGAAAATTATATTTTCTCCTCTTGTACTTCCTTCTCAGTTACATGATTTACCTCGGGAGTATAATCTAAGGATCAAACTATATGATGTTGAAGGTAGTGTGTCAACCCAGAAACATATAGACTGGTTCAATGATTTTGAGGATGAAAAAATGAGGTTGTTTTCACAAAGTCTTGTAGGATAAGTGAGGAAGCGATTCAGAGCTCTTCCAACAACTAGTATCATAAATTTTGAGGCCTTTGAAACCAGTTTTCTTGCAAAATGGGGCGACAAGAAAAAACCCCTTCAGTTGTTGACTCAGTATAACAACATGAGGAGGTCACCTAATGAAACAATGCAGGAGTGTTCAACCAGATTTGTAAAGGTCTATAATCTGATTCCTACTGAGGTAAAACCCCCCGCTAAAGTTGCTCAACTTAGATATGTTGATTCTTTTGAAAGTGATTTTGCTTTGTTTTTAAAGGAACAAAGATCTACTTCATTAGATTATATGATGAATGATGCCATAGAAGTTGAGGTTGTTAGAAAAACAGGACCGCGGAGCAATAAAATAAAACAAATGTAGAAACAAAACACATAAGACACACAATACAAGAGAAACACAGATTTACGTGGTTCACCTAGTGTGGGCTACATCCACTAGAGAAATTTCCAGGTCCTTTCTTTATTATTATCCAGCAAATGAAGGGATACAGCCTACAACAAAACCCGCTGTAACTTCCTCTTCTTTCTCTCAAAGTCTCCTCTCTCAGAATACAATATTCACCACCATCCATACCCACGATACATTTCCCTCATAAAATAGGGTTGCCTTCTAAGGAAAAAAACCCTAACATAATCACTACCGTTAGATCTACAACCTTATAATGAACAGTCCAGATTTACAATGAAATTACAATATACTTTTACAAGGCATTTTTTTCTTCGGGGGGTCCGCTTGCCCCCAGACCCCCCAACCGAGGGGATAGGGCCCCAAGACCCCGCAGAGGGGGTACCCCTCCTCTGCACTCCCTCGCATGGAAGAGTGTACATACTTCTGGGGTGTAAATACTTCATGGGGTATAAACACGGTTGAAAGTAAAAGACCTATAAATTAGGAAGATAATCAGGCTCCACAACCAACAATCTCCCACTTGGAGACTGATCTCAACAACTCCACCGTTGTTGTATATGCTCGAATATGAATCTTCTTGGACCTAGAAAATTTCTCATTTTCATATTCATTCTTGAAGACCAACTGAAACTGAGCAAGAACTCAGTTTCTCCCTGGTTACTCCCTTTGTTAACATGTCTGTAGGATTCTAGCTCGTGTGTATCTTTTCCAGCTTCAATTGTTCATCTTCCAAGGTAGATCGTATGAAGTGGTACCTCAACTATATATGCTTAGTATTCGAATGGAAGGTTGAGTTCTTTGCAAGGTGAATGGCACTCTGACTGTCACAATACAACTTGTTGTTCTCCTGCTTCTTTCCCAATTCCTCCATAAACCTTTGTAACCAAATCATCTCTTTACTAGCCTCTGTAGCAACAACATACTCTACCTTTGTTGTTGAAAGTGCAACAACCTTTTGCAGTTTTGAAATCCAACTTAATGTTGTTCCACCTGTTAGCGATATTTCTTGTCTCATGACAAGAAATAGAAACAAGATAGCAAAAATCCTGAATCCCCGAGAGTCAATAGGGACTGTCCATATGGAAAGGATGCGTGGCAGGAGATCAGTGTTATTGGGGAGGGTCCCGACAGGGAAGCGTCCATCAGAGTTGAAGCCATAGGGATATCGGAGATCCTGGGAGCGAGAGTTTTGTGCATTGCAGAATCACGATACGCGATTTCCTGATCGTGACAAAGGTGGACCCCAGAAGAGGTCACACGAGAAAAGGACAGGTGGCAGGCGAAATCGGGATTCAGCATATTGCGAGTCTCGTGGACTTATGCTTTTTGGCATCGAAAAGTGTCGAAACTCTGACGGAGGTATAGGGCTATGGTCTTATGAGGGATGGTCATATGGACTAAAGAGCCTAGTCAGGAGGGCTAGCGCATAGAAAGGTGCTCATTGGAGAATCGGTGATCGAGAGTTCAAAGGGTCAAGAACTCTTGACAATGGGGAACGCGAAACCCCAAAACCTGATACGGAGTCGAGAAAAAGTCACAGTGAAGTACAGGAGACCGTGAGGAAATAAGAAGAGACCTCTGGACTGGTTCAGGTTTTCATCAGGGATCTAAAAGCCACTTCGACTCAACAGAAAAGGAGAAAGAGGGTGGGTGAAGCCTTGCATCACCCATTTATTGCAAAGTATGGAGGTCCTAGATGAAATTTACCCAGGAGGGTCCCTTGTACCGGTTCTCTTCAGGAAATCCACGCCGAGCCTCCAACTCACTAGAGGAACCTGCACACGCCAGTTCAATATTCAAAGGGCTCAGCTACCCCCAGGCACGAGCCATGCTGAATTAAGGAGGCGTATGACAGGGGAGCAGAGGACAGATTTGATTGAGGTAGACTGATAGCCCATCCTGATAGAGAAGCTCCTCAACGTCAAGCATTGAATTCATGATATGATCGCGCCTTTAGTGCCTAAGTTAGTTCCAAGTATATGTAGGCATTTTCACCATTTTATAAAGGATCGATGGTTGAGTAGAGCTCCCGGTTGTAAAACTTTAATGAAGCACTGGTTTTCTGGTTATTTCTAGACTTCTGAGACTTCTTGCCTTATGAATGATAGTTTCTTTATACCTTTGTTATACTGTGTTAGAGCAGCTCGAAATTGGAGGATCCAGTCGAGTTGTAGTTGTTATAGGATGATGTTGTAATGGATCACTGTAATGGTTACGAAGTCTCTAATCAGTTCCTGTGATTTCCTTAACGCTGGATGACTTGGAATTGGAGGATCTAGTCAAGTCTTCTCTTCAGTTTCTTGAGGCCCTAAACCAGGAGGATCCTGTGTTCAGATTTTTTCCCCTACAAACCACTGAAAACTTGTTTCCTAAAGTTGTTTGTTCACCTTTCTTACTAAGTCTTCCACCTGCTCATCTTTTAATCAACCCACTAGCTAAAGTTAGGATTCTAGACCTCCTTTGTTCTTTACGTACCAGATCCAGTCCCTGAGTTAGAGTGATATCTCTTTGAGTCTCTACCCATTTGATCGCCCATTTATCAAACCGTGACATAAAAAACTGATGGGCGTTGGGCTCTGCTTCTGCAAGCAATCCACGAGCGACTTTCGATGCTAACATTTTTGGCGCCGTTGCTGGGGACGAAGTTGAATATTTTACCTGGGCAGAACGACAACGATCAACTAATTCTGAAGGTGCATCAGAAATCAGAATTATTCAGATTGCTACTGTGCACCTAGCGACTCCACTGTGGCGACTCCATTGTTTCCACTTTACTGTTTCAGTTGTGGCCACTGTTGGCACA
>JZKD02S1432406.1:0-11069 GCA_000966675.3 Picea glauca
AGATTTAAGTTGAATGTGGATGATGTCACCCTTGGGATAATTGCAAACAATTAATTATGTGCCTAATAAATCTAAAACACTCTTGTACCACCTGCCTTCCTTATACTCTAAAACTGTCAATGAACAGCATACATTATTCTAAATCTTTTGAGTAATATAATAAAAAGGAAGTATCAGGAAGTACAATTAAACTTGTTGGGGTACTGAACAGGCCTGCTGGCAGCGGGGCCATGCTTGTATGGTACTAAGGTAAACCCGTCGGGGTACTGAACAAGCCTGCTGGCAGCGGGGCTATGTCGGGTAAAGGGAGTTGAAAAACATAAAGTGGCACACTTAAAACTGAACAAAAACCCTTGGGTCTCTTCTGAAGCAATCACTATCAAATCAAGGCTAGGAGATGACCTTTATATCTCTCGAATGATGTTCTTAAGAACCTTCAAGTATCCACTTTAGAGTTATATCTTTAAAAAAATAGGTTTGCACAAGAAGTGGGACCCTCAATATGTGTAATTCACCTTACCTAAGCAAGAAGAGCTTCATCTCTAAAAATTTGGATAAAAAACAAGTTAATCATCTTCAGATGTATTCCTTTATGTGTTCCTCTCTTCAAATGATATATAAACTATGCTTATATCACTTTTGTTTTAAAAGTAATCTAGCCGAGGGGGGGGCTATTAGTCAAAGTCATTCTGAAAACTCTTGGCCACTATCCTATAATCATATTAGAGTCATAGTCAACACTTTCTCCTAACTTTGATCGAAAACAGATTGGATAAGTCTTAACTTCAGGGAATACTTGATCGAGTGAGGAGTATCATCGATTGTGAAATTTTGAAGATCATTGTTGCATGAGGACATGCAATGACTTAAGCATGGGGGAATGCTGAGTCTCAATATTGACACTTCTATTACCCTATATTATCTATGTCTGAGTCAATTTTACCTATGATATGTGTATCTAATTGACTGTTTCCTCCATAAATACAATTAATGACCTTGTTCATGTGCATAGAGAGATAACTTATGGTTAAGGCATGATTTGTTTAGTTTTGTTGAGTTAATTCGATTAAAATGATTGATTTTGTATAATCCTAATTGTTTGACTCCTAAGCAGTCTATTCTGGTACCTCGACATTCCGGTACCCAAAGCAGTTTTGATCCAGTACTATCTGTTGTGCTATTCCGGTATAGCCTGAGCTATTCCGGTACCAATACACTGTGACTATTCCGGTACCAACCTGTGTGTATTCTGATACCAACCTGTGTGTATTCCGGTACCAATTGCTATTTCCAGAAATCGTTTGTTGGACGAGTTTGTTGTTGAAGATTCCAAGAAATCAGTTGGATCGAAGTCTCCAAATTGGTTTTGAGAGACTTCATCACTCATGCATTTCGTGTCATGAGGATGAAGTCAATCCCTTAATATTCGATATGAATGTCCAATTGTAATATTTTAAAAACAGTTTGATGCTTATCCTTAGATCTTGGTATTAATGACTCACCTTCTTTATAACAGATGTTGTATAGGAGATATGATACACAAGAGATACGTATGGATGCAATGAACATAATTATTCATATTTCCATAATATACAAGATGATGAACTGCTGATTAGATTTTACAAGTTGAAGGAATACAAATGAGCTGTTGTGCAATTTCTGGGTATGATTAGAACACTTTAGTCTGTTATCTTTTTAGAGCTTTCATGTTAGAATCGAGAAGGGCCCACCGTTCTGATATGGTAAGATTAATGTAAAATATAGCTCAGATTTATATTCCTGTACATGTATGTTTTATTCCAGTACTCAATTGTGTGTGTCCTGTACCTTTTATTTTGATTTCTTGTTTTAAACTATGAATTCATAAAGTATACCTATTGTGTTTGATCTGTATAATTGTTAGATATTTTGAGTAAATTGTGAATGGGATTGTATTAGTGTAAGTTTGATAAGTATGGTGCACCAAATCTTTAGTAGTTTTACTTAGTTTCATAAACAATAATTTGTGTTGAGATAGTTGTAAAGATTTATAAAATTTTACATTCCTGAAACTGTGTTCTTTATAGCGATTTTCATAATTTATTTTGAAATTTCAAGTGTGTTAATACAGGAACAGTTAAGATCCCATCATTCACCCTACATGGACTATTAAATGGAGAATCTTAATACACCTAGTGTTTCCTGTGTAGGGGCAAATAGTTTCTTCCATAATTGATCAAGTTATGAGTGATTTCCTTTTGAATGTTGTGTGCAGAAAACTGATTATAGTTTACTATTGAAATTAGTTGCTATAAGAGGCAAGATCTAAGTTCATCTCTTCATTTCATGAGCCTCTAATGAACACATTTGTCTCCTAGAAAAGAACATTTTGATTCATTGTTTGCTTGAGAAGTTTTGTTATCAATTTTCTCTTCTAAGTTTGGAGTTGTATTGTTGAAGTGTGCCTAGATTTGATTGCTAGTTGTTGTTAAGAGTAGTAGCTACAAATAAATAATTCAAAGTCCATCTTTCTACTTCATGAGCTTGTAAATGGGCAAGGCATTATCTGAGCAAAATCTTTTGAGTGCATGATTGCAAGTTTTGCTTTCTAATTTATGAATTGTGTGAAGAGTGTTATCTTTAAAGTGTGAAAACAGAGTATTGGTTTTTATATGGTTTTCTTGATTGAACTATACTCATCAGACATAGGAACCTATTTATTATCGGCACATATAGTGCATCAACTCTTTTGATTACGAATCCCGGTTGATAATTTATGTTTGGTAATATATTATGCAAATAATTGCACCAACAAGAAGTATGACGTTGTCGCCCAGGGACAACTTGTGCAAATGAGGAACAAGTTTAACTCCGGCCTGAAGTTTTTGTTTTTTAGCAGCTGGATTCTCCCCTAAAACCTCCAGACGCTTATTCCTGAAGGAATCCTCCTTTCTCCCTGTTGGATCTGACGAAACCTCAAATAAACCCCACTCGACCCTCCCCTAGACTGGACTAGGGGGCGGAGAGATTCCATAAAAAAAAATTCCAGAAAGACTTACTGACTTATGGGGGGGCTATAAAAAGTTGATGAGGGGAAAAAGAAGCTGACTGGAAAGGGGGGTATTCAAAACGAGGATCAACAGAACTGAAATCCTTTCCTTCTTGTTAAGCAAGGGCTTGTTGCAGGTCTGCAAAAAGGGGTTGTTTGGGAAAAGACCATCAAAAGGGGTCGTGTGCGAGAGTCCCAAATCCGTCCACCATGCACCAGACTTCGAACCCAAACCTCTTAAGGATGTGCTTTCCCAGGATGAGTAGGGTGGTAAAGATTGTGGGGTGGTCGCATTGGACTCTAGGCTTACAGACGAACCACCAATAGGTGGGGACTGATGGGGAAGAGCAACCCCACAAACCAAATCCCGAGCCTATGGCCCAGACAAAAAAAAAAGGAACAACACTCAAATCTCCGACAACAAGGGACAAGGGATCTAGAATAGGAGCAAAAGAGTGACCAATTGGCAGGCTCCAGATCAGCTTCCCATCCGACAGATCCTCTTCGTAGTCAACAAGGCATGTGTAATTATCATAACCCTCCCCCACATAATCCATCACTTTGGCGATAACTACTCTCCTAACTCCAACCTCCTGACAGACCAAAGTAACTGCCTATCTACTGCAGCCACGAGCAAAGAAAACTAAAGGAGAAAGAGATCCCGACACCCATTACGGCTAAGGTTTCCTTAGAGCGAGACCCCATCTCTCCACAAAAAAATTACCATAAAATAATAATAAATCTATTTTTATTTTGAACTAAATAAAAATAGATATACCATCTCCTAACTTAGAATTAGATTTTGTGGATCCTTTTTTAGTGTGATGGCAAGAGGTTAAAATGAAGAAGGGGAAAAAGGAAAGAATTGATAGCTATTTTTTAAAGGATAAAAAATGATGTGTATTAGTTATGTATTTCCCTTTCTATACTCTTGTTGCGTCGAAAGACACTTTCTACGGTCAGTATGAGGGAGATGTGTAATTCTTTCTATGCTCAATATGGAGTTGGCATGTGACATTTAAAAAATATTTCAATGTGGGCCATAAATAAAATATTTCAATATCCACTTTAAGTAAACTAATTATATACCGATGGATTTGATCCCTCTCTGCCCATGATAAATTAGGAGTTAAGATGAATCTAAGTTGGTAAGTGTAATTTTACATATGTACCCTTGTAAATATTGATAGCACCTACACTTTATGTATTGAGCCATATACACTTTTAGGATGTGATTTCCTCTCTTAATGAATAAAACTTATGTTTTTTTTTTCAGAAAAAAAAAGAAAAATAATAATAACAATTTAATTTTAAAATTATTATTGATGATGATGATGATTAACGTCCACTAAGACCGAATTGGTCTATCAGACCTTAAGAGGGTAAGTGATTACTTGCGATTCTTTAGAATTTTGTTTCTATGCTCGAAAAGCATTAAGAGAAATATTCCAAGATCACCATACTTTTGTTGAGTTAAGATGTTAGGAAGATTGGTAGTGTGACAAATATTTTGAAAATGATATCTAATATGGGTATAGGTTGGACAATCTAATAGAAAATGTTTTTCATCTTCAACCTTCTTAGTGTCATAAATGTGACACACTCATTCATCCCAAGGCATTTTAGGAATTGACCAATGCCTAGTTTCACTATGGAGCTCGTGAGAATTTGTTCTTATCTTAGCAATGTTTATTTTTTTCTTTACACTTGGCAAAACATATAAATAATTTTGATCTTCTAGATTAAGGTTGATTACATCCTTATAATACCTTAATTTTCTTTTTTCCTCTAACTCTTTATCACATCACATTTTCTACTTAAATTTTGATTTGACATTTTTTTTAATAATATCTTTATTATGCAAAATGGTGTCTTCCATGATTCCCCAATAGTTTAACCAAGACCGGGCATCTTTATGCCATCCTCACTTAAGTCGATGGTGGTTATGACTTGATTTTGAAGCAATTTTAGGAAGCCTCTTGTCTTCCATGTTGTTTAACTTGTTCTTATACATTAGGTATCTAGTCATAGCCATGCTCTCAATGAGGGAGATGCTTGTTTCTAAGAGGAGGATGAGATAAGGCGCATTTCCTTTAATTTTAAGATTATAGGTTATGGAATTATTTTGTATTTTCTCTGTCTTTCTCCAGTATTCACGAGAGATACTACAGCCCCAGACTTCACATCCATAAAGAATAACATGTGTAACACGAGTCTCAAAGAGTAGTTTCTTCTTATCTCAACTCCAAAGATCAGCTAATTAGGTCGCGTGATTCCGTGCTTAATACGATATCAATTATTAACATACTAAAGTAGTCACTCTAAAACAAAGAACTCTTTGAATTAGAATTTGACTTTGCAAATTATAAAAGTGAAAATACTTTACCACTCTTAATTCAAATATTGACTAATTCTTATATTTAACTCATAAAATAATAATAAAAAATTAAGTAAATGAAAATTGTATATTTGAGCTCTAACTTTAGAGATTTGATCCATGGCGTATCCCTCTCTATGCTTGGTAGAACCGGAAGTTAAGATAGGTCTATACTGGTTATTTAAAATTTAAATAATAATAATCTATTTAAATTTAAATTTAAATTGTTTGTGGGACAAGGGACCCCCCTCTGCCCTCTCTATGCTTGGTAGAACCGGAAGTTAAGATAGGTCTATACTGGTTATTTAAAATTTAAATAATAATAATCTATTTAAATTTAAATTTAAATTGTTTGTGGGACAAGGGACCCCCCTCTGCCCTCTCTATGCTTGGTAGAACCGGAAGTTAAGATAGGTCTATACTGGTTATTTAAAATTTAAATAATAATAATCTATTTAAATTTAAATTTAAATTGTTTGTGGGACAAGGGACCCCCCTCTGCCCAACGATTTGACTGGTAAAATCTACGAAGGTATACATACCCCCCCTCTGGATTTGAACCAGTAACCTTTTAAGAGGAAACACATGTTCTTAACCATTAAACCCACTCATAATTTTTTTTGTATGAAAAATATTTTTATAATAATAATAATAATATTTAAAATTTAAATAGGGTTGAAAATGGATAGATCTCAACCCTAACCCTAAAAGAGTGCCCCGTTATATTTATGTCTGTGTAGAGTTTAGGTTACATTGTATCTGGAGAATCGGGGACGATTGCAGAGGTAACTGTCTGGGTGGGAAGGAGAAAGTGTATGTGGAAGGAGAAAGTGTATGTGTGTGCCACGAGTGAGTCGTGTTTTCATTGGCTGAGACGTCTGGTTGCAGCCAATGGTCAAGTGCTCGCTCGCATATTAATGAAAAACAGAGCCTAATCCTTGCTCTTCTCAAACGTGATTTGCAAGTTTTGCTTCTCTGTAACATTTCAATGGATTCTTTCCATTATGCTCTTAAAAGTCTACTTTGTTATGTTTAATTTTTCGAATGTTTTTGGTGCATATTGTTCCTAAATCTATCTTGTTTGCGCTTGGGTTATTACGAATCAAATTTATTATTCATCGTGTTTTCTATGTTTTGTGGGCGCTGGGGTTATTGTGAATCAAATTTATTATTCATTGTGTTTGCTCTGGTTTGGGGGCAAAGCTCTTGATGATGGCTTTTTTTTGTTTATTGTTATGGCCTGATTTGATTTGCATCTATGCAGACTGTTGCTTAGTCTTTTAGCTTCTAATTTTTTTTTGGTTGTATTGCAATTTTATTGCGTTTGAATGGCAAGGGTTAGGCTGTGCTTTCGTTATTGTTTTCAGTTTAATCACAGCGTTCCTGAAATATCACATGAGTCAGTTTATGATGGCATTAAGTATTCTTTGTTTTAACACTAACTGGTTGTTACTGTTGTCAACTTGTTCATTTCAGATCAGTTTATACAAAATGTTGCATGAGTTGAGGTATCTGTTGAGAAATTCTTTTGTATTTCTAAAGCTTTTGTTTGACCGTGAAGCCCGAATCCGTATTTGGAAATAATTAATCTTTCTTATCATTGAAGGATTTCCCTTCCACCGTCTCCAAGCCCCCTCGTCTGCCAGAGGTGATTGCTGAAATGCTTGTTGAATAAGTTGCTATACAGATTAGGGATGTATGTAATTTCGGGGATTAAACACATGTATATTCAGTGATAAGGAATGGAAAATGTATTGAAGCAACACGGCAGAGGAAAAATACGTACTCTGTCAATATTAATGATGTCCGATGTGGTTATTGGTTGTTAGTTGTCCTGCATTTGGGTATTTCAGGGAAAAGAGGGATGACTGGTGTTTGAGGTCCCATCCAATCTTGTATTCTTGGTAAGACGCAGAGATCTCGATAAACAAACAAGTTTTATTTTTTTAAACAAGAGTTGCTTCAATGAAAGCATTAACTGTGTTTTTTCATGGGAATGTGATAATTTTGATTTTGTTTGTACGAAATCACGAGTCCCAGGGGTTGAAAGGTTGATATTGCATAATCATAGTGCTCTGGGGCTTTTAGATGATTTTGAATCAATCCTAACATTCAAAATCAGTGTTTTGGCACCATAAATAACTGTCAAGTAAGAATATCAAACTACCAATGCAATGGAAACTCTCAAAATTATCAACATCATAGAACTAACATCATAGAACTGTATGTACCTCCTCTTCCACCAATAAACCCCTATACAATAAAGCCCCATGCCCTCTACAACATTGTTACCATATCACTTCATCCTGAGAACTTCCATCAACAAAGCTTGCCACTACCTTAGACCTGCGCTTCATGCTTGGAGCTTTCATCAAGAAAGCTTGTTACTACCTTAGACCCAGCAAAAGAATTCAAATGGTCTGTCTCAACAAACTCTTCATCCGCCTACAGCTGCAAACTCTGCTGCTTACAGCTGTATGCTCTTTATTTGCAAACACATTCAATTCACGCTGCCAACATTAGCAGAAATAAAATCATAATCTGTATAAAATCTCGTAACTACCAAATCTCATAACTACCAACTCCTGTCAGGAGTTCTTGTGAAAGAATAAACTTCTTTTGAATCTACATTATTCATATATATATATATATATATATATATATATATATATATATATAACGATTAAATAGTATTCTGCTTTCCATCATGGGATATCAACAGCAACATTTGTAAAACCTTGAAAACTGTAATTACACATAACCCCACTGAATTTCCATGTGATGCCAACCATGTTCATGTGAAAGAATAAGCTTTAAGTACACATACTCTACTGAATTTTCATGGTCATGTGAAAGAATAAACTTACTTTGAATCTACAATACTCCTTTATATATATATATATAATGATGAGATAGTGTTCTGTTTTCCATCCTGGGATACCAACAGTACCATTTACAAAACTTTAATTACACATTAACCCTATTGAAATTCCATGTGATACTAACCGCCACAAAACCAAAAAGTGTACATAGTCCTACAAAATTCCTGGTTATTCCTGGTTAATTCATCTTATGAATCCAACACAATTCCCTCTTGTAGTTTTTCCAAAACAAAATGACCAGTTGGTTACATCATCCTATCGATATGGTATCATATTTATTTACTACAGGTATTCCAGTCTTTTACATAAACCAGAATGTATTTCATTCCAAAACAAAATGACCAGTTGGTTACATCATCCTATCGATATGGTATCATATTCATTTACTACAGGTATTCCAGTCTTTTACATAAACCAGAATGTATTTCATTCCAAAACAAAATGACCAGTTGGTTACATCATCCTATCGATATGGTATCATATTTATTTACTACAGGTATTCCAGTCTTTTACATAAACCAGAATGTATTTCAGTAGACAGGAATCCCTGACCTGGCAGCGCTGTTAACAGAAATTAAAAACCCAAAATCATGGATAAAGAACAGTCAGTCAGGAAAAAAATAGACATGTTGAAATCTGAAATAGGGACCAAAAAAAACTGAAAAAAAGTGTAGAAATCTGAAATAGGAACAAACAAACAAAGAACTGAAATTGAGAGTAAACGGCTGGTTCGTTATTCTTCTCAAGTCTCCAATGTTGAAACTCCAAGATCTCTAGGATTCTGGAGTCCAGTGTTGACTTCCAATCTCTCAAGCGCCCTCTAACCCATACAGGTCGATTATTATTGGTACTACAACCATTAGAGATAGTTGATTTCTAGCATAGAACATTGCCTATTCTTACTTAGATATCGCTCAGGGCTGCGAGGGAAGCTCAATAGTATATTGATAAGCGGGAAATTTAGCTTCCAAATGACGTTAGTCTACCTAGTGGAACTATAGGTGCTTACCGTAACTGGAGCCAGAAATGAACGCTTCAGATCGATGTGATCATTGGGTGTGGGGTCGGAAAGAAAGGTAGTAGGTTAAAGATTTTATAAAATGAAGAATTTTTTGGGGATATTTACTTGAAATTTGGTGAGAAATTGTTGGATTCATAGATTTAAGTAATTATTCTGTAGAATCCTAGTATTCTGGAAGTTTTTCAACATGCTAAATTCATTTCTGCATAAATAAATTTTGAACAATAAAAAATAATGATTCATGTAAATTTATCAATAAAATAAACCATTTCTTAAAACATCTAACCANTGAAGTCTAAAAATTTATTTCATGAATATTTCAGTGATTTAATAGATTTAAAAGTAGACTTTACATGAAAAAAGTGTGCAGACTTACTAAACATATCGATTACTACCATAATTGAATCATTCTATTTTTGAGTTCTAGGAAAACCTGTAATAAAATTCAGTGATATAGTCTCCCATTTCCAGTCCAACACAGATAGAGGATGCAACAGGCTAGTTGGATGTCGGTGTTCATCTTTCACCTGTTGACAATATTGGAACTTAGATAAGTATTATTCTATCTCTCCCTTCATATTAGGACAATAAAATAACTACCTTAGTGTTGTTACCATTTTCTGGTATCCTGTATGACCAAAATATGGTTTCTAAGTTGAATTCACTCAATAAGAACAACCATCTTGCTTCCCTTGCGTTAAGGTCAGGTTGACTAAACAAAAATTTCACACAACTGTTATGAGTCAATAACAAAATTTTTCTTCCTATAATATATTGTCACCACATGTTTAAAGTGTGTATTACAACTGCTAACTCTAAGTCATGAGTGATGCAGTTTCTATCGTTCTCCTTTAGTTTTCAGGACTCATAAAAAATAACATTCCCTTCTTGAGTTAGGACACCACCCATACCTTCTTTACTTGCATCCACACACACTGTGAACTATTTTTTCGGATATTCTACTTTTAAAATTGGCTCGGTTGTTAACAATTCCTTTAACTTATTAAAACTGTCCTCACATTTCTGTGACCAGTTAAACTTGGTTTCTTTCTTTTGTAACGATGTGATAGGGTATGAAATCTTGGATAATACCTCTAAAAATCTATTGTAATATCTGATGATTCCCATGAATGACCGTATTTTCGCTACATCCTTAGGGATCGACCATTCCATGATAGTTCTTATTTTATCTAGATAAACTACAATAGATTCTTTAGATATTACATGTCTTAGGTACTGCATTTTCTTTTGATAAAAGTCACACTTGTCGAATTTAGCATACAGTTTGTGTTTTCTTAAATTTTGCAGAACTATCCATAGGTGTTCTTTGTGTTCTTCTTCTGTTTTAGAATACAATAGGATATCACGAATAAATACCAAAACAAACTTATCCAAGTACTAACTAGAAATGTTGTTCATTAAAGAAATAAAAATTGCTAGTGCGTTAGTGAGACCAAACGGCGTAACAAGAAATTCGTAATGGCCATATCTCATTCTGAATTCTTTTATACTTATGTCTTCATATTTTATTCTAACCTCATGATAACTAGATCTTAAATCCAATTTAGAAAAATATTTTCCCCATTTACTTGATCGAACAGAACATTGATCCTAGGTAAGGGGTATTTGTTCTTAATCGTCATTTATTTTATTGTCTGTAATCAATGCATAATCTTAGAGTTTCATCTTTCTTTTTAACAAAATGGAGTAGTGCTCCCCATGGTGAGGCACTTGGCAGGATGTATTCCTTTTCCAATAGTT
>JZKD02S1432417.1:0-11069 GCA_000966675.3 Picea glauca
TAAAAAGGAACATCGTCCTCGATGTTTTTATCTATTAACATGAATGGTATGTACAGAAGTAAACAAAATCGGATATGCCTGTCTCATGGCATCCTCCATTTCCCATGTAGCCTCATCTGGGCCAAAATGTTTCCACTGGACCTTGACCTGTGCAATGGTTTTGTTCTAGAGCGGGGTTTCCTTTCTGTCTAGTATGCATTGGGGTTTTGGTATAAATTTTCCCTCTGGTTCCACCTGGATCACAGAACAGTCAATTATATGATTAGCATCATGTACACATTTCTTCAATAATGAAACATGGAAAACATTATGTGCTTTTACTTTGGGAGGAAGTGATAGCCGATAGGCTACAGGTCCCAGTCTATCTAGAACCTCAAAGGGTCCACAATATCGGGGTGCCAACTTGGCACAAGCTCCCATTCTCAGGGAACTACTTCTGGGCTTAATTCTAAGATATACATGTTCTCCCATTTTGAACTCTCTTGGAGTTCTCTTTTGATCAGCATAACTTTTCTGTCAGTTCTGGGCGATCTTCAGATTTTGTTTTATCTGAGCTACTTGTTGTTCCATTTCTTTTAGCATGTCGGGTTCAAAAGAAATCCTATTTATAGGATTACTCCAGCTGACTGGATGATTACATGGTCTACCATAGAGGACCTCAAAGGGACTCATCTTTAAGGATGCTTGGTAGCCGATGTTGTAGGCGAATTCTACCAATGGCAGGTAGTCTTCCCATTTGCTGGGTTGATGCATTACATGCATTCTTAACATATCCTCTAATATCTGATTCACTCTTTCCGTCTGTCCGTTGGTTTGAGGGTGGTAGGCGGTGCTGAACAACAATTTGGTCTCCAATCCAGCCATCAGCGATTTCCAAAATTTGGAAGTAAATTTTGTGTCTCTGTCAGACACTATCTATTTCAGCATACCGTGCAGTCTGAATACCTATTTCATGAATATCTGGGCGATATCTATCGCCTTGCAGGTTGATTTGACAGGGATGAAATGAGCGGACTTGCTCAGTTTATCCACCACCACTATAATGGCATCATTTTGTTTGGTTGAAGATGGTAATCCAGTGATAAAATCCATGGAGATGGTTTCCCATTTCCATTTTGGGATGGGTAAAGGGTGTAATAGTCCTGTTAGGTGTCGATGTTCTTCTTTAAACTGTTGACATTCTATGCATTGGGCCAAATATTTAGCTATGTCCTTCTTCAATCCAGGACAATAAATTTGTTTCCGGGTGGCAGTGATCATTTTCAAGTATCCTGGGTGACCATTGTAGGGTCTTTTGTGTAGTTCATCCATGATGAAACTCTTCAAGTCGTCACGATTTGAAATGTACATTCTATCTCTGTAGGTGAGCAGACCTCCTTCGGTCATCCGGTAGCCTTCATATTTTTCTCCAGCGGGTTCTTGCTGTAGGTACAGGGTCACCGCTTGAACGAAGGGATCTGTTTCTTGTGCAGTTCTGACTCTGTTCTTGACATCTGTCTCGCAGGTACTCACCGTTGCTAAGTGAATTGTTTTCATGCTTCTGCTAAGGGCATCAACCACCCTATTCTCTTTCCCTTTAATGTGTTTGATTTCAAAATCAAATTCGCTAAGGAGGGCCATCCATCTAGCTTGTCTAGCATTGAGCTTTGGTTGATCAAACAAATATCGTAATCCACAGTGATCTGTCATAAGTACAAATTTTCTTCCCAAGAGGTAATGCCTCCACATTTTTAAGGCATGCACTATGGCAGCCAGTTCTAGATGATGAGTCACATAGTTGACCTCATTTTCATTCAATTTTCGAGATTCATAGCATATCACCATTCCTTCCTGCATAAGGACTCCTCCGAGCCCTTCCTTACAGGCATCTGTGCACACAAGGAAGTCATCTTCTGGGTCAGCGGTTTTCAACATAGGTGCATGGGTTAGTAGATGTTTCAAGGTTTGAAATCTTTCTTCACATTGCTGTGTCCACAAGAATTTTGTCCCCTTCTTTTGGAGGGTAGTGATTGGACAACCAATCTTGGAGAATCCTTTTATAAACCTCCTATAGTATCCCTCCAATCCCATAAAGGATCTAATGTCTGAGACATCCTTTGGGGTAGGCCATTCCATGATAGACCTGATCTTGTTAGGATCTACTGCTACCCCTTCCTCGGACAGAACATCTCCCAAGTAATGTATTCGCTTCTGAAAGAAGTTACATTTGTTGAATTTAGCATAGAGCTGATACTCTCTTAGCACTTGCAGCACCAATCTAAGATGCTCTTCATGTTCTTATCTATTCTTAGAGTAGATCAATATGTCATCAATAAAAACTAGTACAAATTTATCTAAAAATTTACTAAGTACATTGTTCATTAATCACATGAAAGTGGCAGGGGCATTGGTTAACCCAAATGGCACTACCACAAATTCATAGTGACCATAACGTGTCTGGAAAGCGGTTTTATGGATGTCTTCACCCTTAATTCAGACTTGATTGTATCCCGACCTCAAGTCAATTTTTGAGAAAATGGATGCACCCCCCAACTGATCGAATAGATCATTGATCCTGGGCAAGGGGTATTTTTTCTTTATGGTTACTTTATTAAGTTATCTGTAATCTATGCACATTCTAAGGGTGCCAACCTTCTTTTTCACAAAGAGGACTGGCGCTCCCCATGGGGACACGTTGGGTCGAATATAACCCTTATCCATCATTTATTTCAATTGCAATTTGAGTTCAACTAACTCAGGTGTGCTCATCCGGTAGGGTGTCCTAGACACCGACACCACTCCTGGTGCGAGCTCTATCGAGAAGCCAATGTCTCCTCTCGGAGGTAGACCCGGTACCTCTTCCGGAAACACATATCTGTATTCTCTCGAGATAGGGTGATCATCAAGGATTGGTTTAGTACCTTCGATTATTTTCAACACCTGTATTGCATATAGGGGACATCCCTTTCGGCAATACTTTCTCATTTGCAGGGCTGATATTTGTCTCACTGAGACCGGTTTTCGGATCCCTTGGAGCGTTATCCTTTTTCCTTCTTTGCTCACACATTCTAAGGTTTTATGGTAACAGTCCACTTTGGATTTATGGGTGGCTAGCCAGTCCATACCAACCAACAGATCGTATGATCTCAGGGGTAATACGTTAAGGGTTGCTTGGGTGGGGAATTCACCCAACATTAACTAGCAGGATGGTATGACCTCTACCACCTTTCTTTTGGTGCCAGTGGCTAACTGTACCAACCATGGATTAGTTTGTTTTCGTGGCTGTAGCTCACACTTATCAACAAATTTAGGGGATATATAACTCAAGTTTGAACTAGGGTCAATCAAAATAGACACCAGATGGTTGAAGATCATACCTTCTATTTCCACCACTGAAGCTTGGTGGTCAGCTTGGTTATTATCCAAGGCTGCATAAATCTGTGGCACACTCCTTGCCACATCATTGACTATGGTCTCTTCCTAAATGTTATAAACTTTCCGAATGTTCTGTTGTCGGTGTGGATAGTCTCTCAGGAGATGCTCTTCTCCGCAACCCCAACATTTCAGAGGTTCTCTTTTTGGGTCATTAGTCTTCACTGGTATAGGTCCAGAAGTTTAATTTTCGTCCACCGAGGGGAAGTTCTGTTGGAGTACACTCGAGGTTGGATAGTTCGTTCTGGGGTTCTTCTTGTAGTTTTTAAATCCTGAGGATTTGATCCCCTTTTTCTAAAATTTCGAACCACTCTTCTTTCTCCAATCTCCATGAGACTTTGCCCGATGTCCATATTGTTCATGACAATATTTTTCCTTTCGAATAGTGTCTTATAAGGTCTTTGGCTCGTCGAATTCAATTTGGTTCTGATATTCCTTGGGTAGCCCACTGATGAAGCGTTGCACCTTCGCCTTCTCCGCTTTGATGTAGGGTACATATCTCAATAAGTCAAGGAATTTGTTGACATATTCCTCTATAGTAAGTTGTCCCAGTTTGAGTTCATAAAACTCTTTAGCCTTCTCATCGAAATATCTTTCCAACAAATACTTCTTCAGGAAGTACTTTTCAAACTATTTCCAAGAAAGGTCCTCCTTGCGGACCCCTTTCATATTCTTAAGGTCTTCCCACCAGATGGAATCTTTTCCGTTCATATTGAAAGTGGCCACTCGGGCCTTCAAATTCTCTGAAAAATCATGGATTCTAAAATATTTCTTCATTCCAAGTAGCCAGGCCTCGAATTCCTCTCCCTTATTTATATCACCGTCGAAGGAGGGAGGTTTGGCCTTTCTGAATTCCTCAAATTTATGACTCTTGGAAGTATTTTGCTTCTTCTGTTTTCTTCGAGAATAGGAATTGGTCCTACTACTGGAAGAACCTTCTGAATCGCTAGCTTCCTTCTCAGTGGAATCGTCCGGCATCGGTCCTTTACCTCTGGGGTGGACCTTTCTTGAGGTGCTTCTCTCAGTATGGCCACTGATACGACCATGTTTCTACACTTTCGGTTCATGCTGCATTTGTCGTTGTAGGTCGAATAAGCTCTGCAGTAACACTGCATTAATTTTAGTTTTCTCTTCTTGTTCTTTCATCATCCTTTCATTGTCGGCCTTGCAGCTTTGCAATTCAACCATGAGACTCCTCATAGTCTCAGCTATATCTAGAGGGGTTCCTATTGCTCTTCTTTCGTCAGACTCTTCATCTCTATTGTGGGAGCCTTCTCCCATCTCTTGGTGAGTTACCATTCTCTAGGTTCATAAATTCCCGCGGCTAATCATCCGCTTAGGTGAAAAGAAAAACACTAATTGTCAGTCAAGAGTTAGATATATTTTTATAATATGTGCATAATTTATAATTCTTTCACATGCATACACAGTCGGGTTCTTGTTTTCAAGTTTTTCAATCCTAGACAAGAGAGTTACGTTAGGGGTTTGCTTCTTCGTAGGAGTACTTCGAATGAAGCTTATGCGCAACTCGTTCATGAGCCCAATCAGGCCAAGTGTTGTAGCCATGCTCTGATACCACTTTGTCACATACCCACTACCTAAATCGGATTTTTCTGGTCTTCTGCCGAATCAGAAGCCCTAAAATTTCCATGGAGGACCAGCGTAAGCTGGCTCGTTCTCTCTCCCCGCTCCCATGTGGTCGCAGGTCATGATCACAGTCTAGATAAATGCAGTACCTCTTTCATATTTCACGCTTTGGCACTACAGTGAGGTCGATTCGTTTGACTTGGCGACCATCGAATCCCGACAGGGCTAGCGATTGGCCAATGGGGACGAATCCCTACAGGGTTAGAGAACATCTAATGAGAAACGACCCCATTGCATAGTTAAGTGGAACACAGGTGGCAGGGAGGGAAACATGACACGGTGGTCGACATGACAGGAGGGGCCACACTTCACACGCCACACTATTCCGGACCCCCCACCCCCCCATTAAAGGTAGAATGGCAAGGGGGGTCTGGAATCCACCTGAGAGCTGTTGATCATGATGAATTAATCTCGACCATTCAAGAGTTGTGTGTCCAATTTTGGACCCCCCCCCATTTAAAGGCATAAAGGCAAGGGAGCTTTGGAATGCATCCTTAGTCGTAGATCTGGGCGGGTGGACTCTGTCCATCCAGATCTTCTCACTACTTACCCTAATGCGCGTTCGTGCCCCAGCGTAAAACTGGCATCTCTTCCTCACATCGAACGGTCGTTACGGACCTTGAGATTTCCCAAAGGAATCTTGTCCGTCCATTGGGATTTAGCCACATGCTATTTTCTCGATGTTATGGATCAGGATTTGTCAAGGAAAGAGCCTGAGTTTTTGTCAACGGAACTCCCGAATCCCCGATCCCTATTTTCTAGAAATGGGTAATCTCTCGACACGTCACCTCCTTAAATCGGACGGTCCACAACTGCTCCAGGGTTTCCACCCAAGAAAGTCCCGACCCCTTGTCGCCAGGACTCCAGATCTCACGATTTATGATTCCCCAGAATGGGAGATATCATGATGCATGGCCTTTGTCAATCAAACAACTTAGGTCCATCCTGGGGTTTTGACCATGGAAAATCTCGAACTCTTGTCAACAGGAATCCCAATTATGCGATTCTCGATTTCCTGAAATGGGAGATATTACGACATGTGTCCTACATTAATCGGACAACTCAGATCCATCCCGGGGTTTTCACCATGGAAAATCCCGATTCACGGGAGTTTTTAACCCTCAGGCAACTCCAGATAGATCCAACGACTGTCAGGTTTTTCCAGCCTAGATCTGACGGCCCAGATCAGTTCCTACCCAAGCATTCTTCCATGACTCCTTGGATGTGGAAAAGATCCACGATCCAAATAATCTCATGGACCCTGGAGATCTACGATCCCAAATTCCTTGCTACCCACGAAGATACAAAAAACAAAGGGGTAAGGCATCTTAACACCTTACCTTCTCCTACCAATCCAATGGCTGTCGGGTGTGTCTGCAGATTTCCCGACGGAATCTTGTCCATCGACTCATACCTATAAGGTTAAGGTACTTAACCTTCCAACTCCTTCCTCTGATCTGATGGTTGTGAGTGACCACAAATCTCCCAACGGGATCTCATCCGTCGATTTGTTACTTCCTCCTTATGCTGTCATCTCGGTTTTCAAGAGGATCATTCCTCCTTATGTAGGGTTACTAAGGCCTTACGCCTTCACAGCCACCTTCCCGGATTCTTGATGGGATTTTCAAGGAAGGTAATCCTATGGGGAGAGTTACTCAGGGTACTACCTGAGGTATATAAGGATGTCGTCCTCCCAAGAACCAGGCGTGAAGTCTGAATTAGATTAGTGCGCACAAAAATAATGAATTCGTGAGGACATAAACCATATGTAGTCTTTCCATATAAATATACAACTACTAGTACTGATCAAAACACCATACAATCATTCTTATAATGAAATCATTCACAGTTTCACAGCTTATGAGTATAATTATCAGAATAAGCACACACACACACACACACACACACACACATATATATATATATAATTCAAGATGCCAGAGGCAAAACACTTATCAGAGATAACACCAGGGGTCAAGCAACTGCTGAGAGGGGTGCTCGTTTCCACCCAACTGTAGGCTTAGTGACTCCAAGCGGATTTACCACTAGCCACCCCCAAGTTGAGACCACGATCCTGTGAGACTGCATCTCTATCCGCCAATGACCAGGAGAGAAGGTTACTCTCCTTCCTCTCTGCTATCACTCACTCTATGTATTGCCAGAGTTCTCCTCTCGCGTCTGCCCCCAATCGCTTCTACCCCATGCCTTATCCTCTTGTGAGGTTGCGTGTGGCGCGATTACCCTCATGCTGATAAGGTCTGACAGCTCTATCGATGGGAGGTTCACCTCCCATCCCTCATTAAACCATCCACCTACCAGCCTATGAGACATTTAATTCAGGGCCAGCGAGCAGCTTTTGGTTCTCCGGGCCAGTGGAGTCCAAATACAGTATTAATTCTCGGTGGAAGTTAATGCCACCTTTCCAGGTGCCTTCCACCGCCATCGTGGTCTCTTTTTCTGCACATCCCCTCTCAATAGTCTTGCAATAAAATTCATAATGTTATTCACATTTATTGACCTTTTACTCAAGTTCCATTTACATCACATATTCACATTTATGAGTTTGCCATAGTTCTTGGCCAGTCCAGTTATATTTACAAGCTGGGGGAAACAGGGTGTTACATGCAGTGGGAGTTTTGAGCAGGTATATGTCAAAACCAGGGAAGGAGCATTGGACAACAGTAAAGAGGGTCTTCAAGTATCTTTGTGGCACTATCAGTTATGGATTGTGCTACCGAGGAAAACCAGGATTGGACAAAGTGGTGGACATACATGGCTTTGTTGATATAGACTGGGCTAGAGATCTGGATCACAGAAGATCTACAAGTGGGTATGTGTTTAACCTATTTGAAGGAGAAATCAATTGGATGAACAAAAGACAACCTGTAGTGGCACTCTCAACTACAGAAGCTAAATACATGATAGCCACTCATGCAATCAAGGAAGAAATATGGTTACAAATATTGTGTTCAGGTATTGGGTTAGTACAATAAGCAGTGAGATTAGATTGTGACAGTCAGAGTGCAATATTCCTGGCAAATAACCCAACTTATCATTCGAAGACAAAGCATATTGATGTACAGTATCACTTTGTGAGAGACATGGTTGAGGAAAAGAAGGTGTTGTTGGAAAAGGTTGACACTTTGAAGAATGTTGCAGATTCATTGACAAATTATGTGAGAACGGAAAAGTTATCCTAGTGTAGAGTAAAAATGGGCATTGCTGCCCTGGATTGTTGACTATATAATTCCCTGGACCCCTGGATGCAAAGAAAACAACAAGTGGGAGAATGTTGGGTATGTGTTATATTCTTTGCAAGTGTGTGTGTGGGCGCGTCAGGTTCAACAAATGCATCTAACGATCCCTCTAGTAGTGCTCTTTGTGTCATGTGCACTGGGCACTTTTGTAGGGGGGTCCCAGGGGGTGGGCAGGTATGCCCCCCCTAGTTACGTGCAACATTCGACACCGGGCATTAGCCTATGACAATGCCCCCAAATTTTTTTGGGGCAGTTCTTTCTATTTTTAGAGGTTTACTAAATTAATCTTGGATTAAGGCATTAGGGTTTTGGTATCTACAGAATACCTAAAAACATTGTATATATTGTATGGTGAATGATGAAATTCAATAATGAATATAAGAAAGGTTTTCCTAGCTGAGGGTTTCTGGTATAAAATCTCTATGTACTCTGTGTATGAGCCATTGATTAATTTTTATTTTTCTTAAGAATCTATATGCATTGCTTTACTTCACAGGTTTAAAACTTACACAAACTTCAAAGAAAAATGTTATTTGATGAGTTAAATCTCCTTCGAGACCAACAATGTGATTTCAACAACCAAAATGATATCAAGTATGAAAATAATGAAGACGCTCAGTTGACTAGTGATGACACTCATAAACATGAAGATGAGTTGGATGAGGTCCCTATGTCAGAAAAAGTTGTAGATAAATGTGGTGAATAAATTAGAATTGTTTGACCATGGGAAGAATTATGCTTTAAACGAAATCGATATGGGCTAGGATATGAAAAGGATGTTGATAACATTTTTCATATTCCTAATCATTGCGAACCTGTTGACTTTGTGAGTGGAGGGTTTTGAATGATGATATGAAGACAAAGCTTGAGGATATCAGTAAATAACATGTACAGGATATTGTTGATGATGATGTTGCTACAGATATTCCATATTTGTATGATCATGATAATCAGTTCAATAAAGAACACATACAATGAAAACACTGTCACCGGTTTGGCCATGATAAGTCAAACTGTTTTGATCTTCACCCATGTAGATTTTGTGGGAAGACAAATCACCTCTCAGTAAGGTGTCAGAAGATCAAGCGAAAACATATTCATTTTGAATGGTTAGGGAATTATCATTGGAGTTTGGAAGCCAATTTATTGGAGCATTCTTATTGATGAATTTATACACAAGTACAACCGTACTTGATTAGATATATTTCTACAGTTGACGGACATGAATAATTTTCAGGATTGGATGATATAGGGTATGATGAGGGCCCAGTTGATGTACTCTTCTGAGTTGAAGATTGAGTCTTCAGACTTCGTCGAAAGATGGTTTGATTACCCTTTTCCATGGTTTGATTATCTAGACTTCTCACTTTTCAGTTGACAAGGGGGAAATTAGTGAGAAATGTCAGACTTCATGTTTTGAAGTCTACCTTTGATTTGCAGTTCATTCAAGACTTGTCTCTGTCCTTCATTCTTGATTTGATTCTGTTGTTCAGAATATGATTGTCTATCTGTTCAGAATATGATTGTAATTGGGTGCATGATTGGTTGTACCCGACACCCCTGAGTTTTTGGTCCAAGTTGTAAGTCTTTCTATAGGATTTTGTATTCTCCATCTATTTAGTAAGTCCTCTTGATTCAAGAAGTTGTATTCCTCTTTTCCATAGAGATGATGTTGTGTCAATTTGTGGCATGAACCATTGTATACCTTGATGGTGTATTAGAGACATTGAATCTTTGATTAAGGGGGGAAAATATGAGATAGTAATCTGATATTGAGGGACCAAAGTATGTGAATATATGATCAAATAGGAAACAAGCATGAAGTTTTCTCACAATAAAATTAGTGAAGTCAATGAAGTTGATAATGATCAGATGATAGATCAGTGTTTCAATCTTCATCTGTGTATACATTGTGAAAGCGTACACATTGTTCCAATAACTTATACAGGTGATGGATCTCTTCTTGGCCATACTTGTGAATGTCTATCAAGGGAATTTGAACCACTTTTCCTTGACAGGGGGGAATCTAAAGTTTTCAGTCAGGTTCCAAGTTTGATTTAGAGCATTTAAACAGATGATCAAGTATGCAACCTAATTCTAGGTATGCAGTCTTGTTCCTGAACATATTGTTGTTGATATGGTTTGTGGTAATCCTAAAACCATTCCATTCATAGCTTTTTTAGCCTTGAGCTCTTAATAGTTTGTGGTTAGCTTAAAACCACCAATTGAAAAAAATACATGAAGTTCTGCTTTATTAGTTTATGGTCAACTTAAAACCATGTCATTTAGTAGAAGACACCATCTTCCGCTAGACATTCTCTTTGTGGTCATCCTGGAACCACCAGATTGGTTTGTGGTCATCTTGAAACCACCAAATGAGTTTGTGGTCACCCTTAAACCACCAATTTAGTAGAAGACATCATCTTCTACTATTTTTTTCAAATTTCAAAAAGGATCTTAAGCCCTCTGAATATTTTATTAACACATTACTAGTTTTCAAGTAGTGGTAGTTTTTCAGGAAAGAATGAACTTTTGATTAAGGGGGGATGTTAAAAACTCTAATCATAGTTCGTTAGTTTACCTAATTGTTATACAGTTACATGAAAGTTATAGTATTTTTATATCATATATGTATGTCTATCAGTGGTGATTTTAAGAACCCCCCCTAAATTTATATGTATAATAATTGGGCGAATCCCCATGATACATAGGAAAAATTGAAGGCTATTTTATCAATAATATAATATGTATATA
>JZKD02S1432439.1:10906-70868 GCA_000966675.3 Picea glauca
ATAAATAGCATGGCGCTTCCACATATATGGTTGGCCCAAGAGAACATCACAGACATCCAGTGGGGCAACATCACATAATACCTCATCCTTGAAGGGTTGGATTCCATATGACAATTGACATTGTTGGCTGACACAAAGATCTCGTCCTTGGCGAAGCCACCCGATGTTGTATGGCTGTGGGTGTGGCGTTGTCGACAATCCTAACTATTTGACGACCTCTGCTGAGATGAGGTTCTTCTGGCTTCTGCTATCAACAATAAAATGTAGCAGGGTGCCCTTCACCCACATCTATGAATGAAAAAGGCACTCCACCTCTTCAGGATCTGTTGGTTCTTCTGGTTGAATTTCTGTGGTCGCAACAACAATAGTGGGGTCTGTGTCAATGATATGTCCTTTACCATTATTTCCAGAATCAGATTCTGAATCTGTGTACAGCCCCACGGTATTTCAAAACCAAATGTCGCTCGGAGTCTTTGATACCCAGCTTGGTGTGCAAGGTATGGAAGGTATTGGTGAACTCCGGAACTTCTTGGCCCCTCTCTTGCCACAGTGTGGTCCATCTCATGTACTGGTCCTCATAGTTGCCAATAGGGTAATACTCTTCCTTTACCGCATCCACAAAACAATCCCAAGTGGGATCAACCCCATATATTCTAGACTCCTCCGTGGAACTTCTCTCCCAGTAAGTTTCCCACCAATGTTTGACATGAGGGAGAGATTTAAGGAGTTCAAAGGTGATATTTTCTTTGTCGACAAAATTGTGAACAGAGAAATAATCTTCTAGCAGAGTTAACCATTTTTCTAGGGCTTCTACATCTATCTGTCCTTCAAATATAGGAATATCAAAATTAACTTGTACCTTGAAAGGCAAGGTGCCTCCAAAGTGGCCGCTTGATGAAGATGCGCCTGCTATTATCAGCAGGCGTTGAAGGATGTGGGAAAAATTCTCCATCATTTCGTCCCTCTGTCGCATGAGAGATTTCTCAAGCAACAGATTGCTAGGATCGTCTGCTCCATCGTTTTTCTTTTCTTCCGCCATTGAGGGTTTCTTGGGTG
The DNA here is from genome assembly GCA_000966675.3 of Picea glauca. NCBI lineage: Eukaryota > Viridiplantae > Streptophyta > Pinopsida > Pinales > Pinaceae > Picea > Picea glauca. Next base: position 11,963 of record JZKD02S1432439.1, read on the forward strand.
TGCGAGAGATATTGTCTTCAAGAGAGACAAGCTCGAAACCCAACTTGCTATACTCGGACCTCGTCGGGGACATGCATTGAAAAAACGATCAAGAGAAGCCTGCTTTGATACCACTGATCCAGATTATTTTCGGCACGAAATGAGAATGGAGATATAATAAAGAAATGCAGAGATATATATATTTTTTTACAGTAATACACGAATTCTATTAATGAAATAAATGTACAAAGACTGTAAAAATACAGAGTGAAAGACTCGCTAGAATGGTGGCAGCTTATCTCTGAGAAGAGATGTGATGGATACTCGCATTTGCAAGAAGATGGTTACAATGAGGCTCCCAAGGCATTTTTACAATAAACAGGAATGCCAAAAACCCTAGACATCTGAAAACCTAACCCTAGGATATGAAGCGCCAAAAGTCATGTGGGCCCCGTTTGGGTAAGTGAGTACATCAACTTCTCAGGGTCGTAACTTTTGCATACGATCTTCGTTTTAGGCATGTGATAGCTCGTTGGAAAGGTATTGTTGAGGATATTCCTTTTGGGGGCTCAATCATGCCTTTGGATATCACTAAGAAACTCGATCTCGATAAACCTTCATTTGGGCCCTCAAAATGGCCCCGGAAGTTAAAAACTGATAAAAATAGTAACTTGCGAAAATTGCCAGATAACTGTTTTGTGCCATTCGAAAAAGGTGGGTGGCCACCAATATCCACCTGGATCAATCCTCCCTCCTTAGGAAGTAATGGTCTCTGTTGTGTTGAGTTCCCAGGGGAGAGGGATAAGTGTTTGCTGAATCTGCATCTTGGTGAGTTGCTTGCCTTGCTGGAGACGTCGCACTGCTCAGTTTGTGGAAGTTTGTCATGAACCTTTTGAGTCTGATGCTATTCAAAAAGTCGAGCTACATGAGAGGATTATGTGCAGAAGGAATCTTTTTTCTTTGCTGCAACCTTGTCGACTTGCTTCTGTTTGATAGAAGGTGCCTGGGGCGAGACTGTAGTGGTTGCAGTGTCCTTTTGTTCTCCTTTTGAATAGACTGTGAAGAAGCTACATTTTTCAATATGAGATACTACCTTGTGACATGTTTTAGGTGGAGCAATAGTTAGAACTACCTCTGGTATTCTATAGAGGTGACCCCCCAGAGAAACAGTGACATTGTAGGATTGAGACTCATAAACAACATGGCACCTCCACATATATGGTTGGCCCAAGAGAACATCAGAGACATCCAGTGGGGAAACATCACATAATACCTCATCCTTGAAGGGATGGATGCCGTATGACAATCGATATTGTTGGCTGACACGAAGATCTCATCGTTGGCGAAGGCAGCCGATGTTGTATGGTTGCGGGTGTGGTGTTGTCGACAATCCCAACTGTTTGACTACCTCTGCTGAGATGAGGTTCTTTTGGCTTCTGATATCAACAATAAAATGGAGCGGGGTCCCCTTCACCCACATCTGTGAATGAAAAAGGTGCTCCCCCTCTTCAGGATCTGTTGGTTCTTCTGGTTGAATTGTTGCGGTCACAACAATAGCAGTGGGGTCTGCGTCAATGATCTATCCTTTAACATTATTTCCAGAATCATATTTTGAATCAGGGTTCAAATTTTTGTCTTTGATCTTGGCCACCAATGACTATTTTGAGCGACACTCATCGGTGTTGTGCCAGGGGATTTTGTGGAACTCACACCATTTTTTGGTGTCCTTCTTTGTCTTCCGATGACCCTTCTTTTCCTGTGTCTTGGACTGGTTTTCAGGAGATTGTTTGTCAGGGCCGCCTTTGTCATACTTCGGTTGTTGTGAATTTGCAGACCCAAACTCCCATTTGTTTTGGTTCTTAAATTTCTGCTCGATTTTGACAGCATATCGATAAGCAACACCGAGTGATGAGATGTTCAGAAAATCCATTTCAATTTGGATGTATCTGTGTAGAGCCCCACGATATTTTAGAACCAAATGTCGCTCGGAGTCTTTGATACCCATCTTGGTGCGCAAGGTATGGAAGGTATTGGTGAACTTCGGAACTTCTTGGCCCCTCTCTTGCCGCAGTGTGGTCCATCTCATGTACTGGTCCTCATAGTTTCCAATAGGGTAATACTGTTCCTTTACCGCATCCACAAAAATATCCCAAGTGGGATCGACCCCATATATTCCAGAATCCTCTATGGAACTTTGCTCCCTGTAAGTTTCCCACCAATGTTTGACATGAGGGAGATCTTTAAGGAGTGTGAAGGTGATCTTTTCTTTGTCGGAAAAATTGTGAACAGAGAAATAACCTTCTAGCAGAGTTAACCGTTTTTCTAGGGCTTCTGCATCTATCTGTCCTTCAAATACAGGAATATCAAAATTAACTTGTACCTTGAAAGACGAGGTTCCTTCAAAGTGGTCGCTTGATGAATATGCGCCTACTGTTATCGACAAGCGTTGAAGGATGTGGGAAAAATTCTCGATCATTTCATTCCTCTGTTGCGTGAGAGCTTTCTCAAGCAAAAGATTGATAGGATCATATGCTCCATCGTTTTTCTTTTCCACCTCACTCCCAACGATGTTAGGGGGCCCCACTATTTTTACTTTTCATTTTGGAGTTTTTGGCATTAGGAGTTCGTGAATCTGCACATATTGAACTTCCGTTTGCTGAAATTATGAAATTACGTTCTATTCATCTACTTGATCCAACAGTCAAGTTCCCCTCCTATGATCTACGATGTAGATTGTTTCGAGATTTCAAGGTTTTGGGTTTTCGGTAACCGGGAGTTCACGATGCAGCGAATCCAACCTCTTGTCACTTCAATCCCCAAATTTTGATTCACGAGTTCTTGTAAGAGATCCAACGATCCTCGATAATTTGGATCTAACGGTCCATATCTTTTTGGAGTTTCATGAACCGGGAGTTCATGATGCAGCGACTCCAAATCTCTTGTTGCTTCAATCCCCAAATTCCGATATGGAGATTCATGTATGAGATCAATGGCTATGAGCCTCCTTTGATTCGACAATCCATATCTCTCCTATGCTTACACCTATAAAATCTCTTCAGCCCTAACTTCCTCACTAGTTGGCTGGATCCGATGACTCACGAGATTTCGACACTTCTTTCTGGAAGCGTTCCACCGTCCGATTCTACCCTTGTTAATCCCTTTCGCGATTCGGGACTTGGAGTGACCAAAAATTTTGCCTGAGCCCCAAGTTCACGATCCCTGAATTCACAAAATGATCCAACGGTTCAAACCAACCATGATCAACAACCTAATTTCTTCTCAAAACCTCGGTCCAAAGACCACTCATCTGGCCCATCCAGGCTCAGTGTTGAAACTAGGCTCTGATACCATACTGTAACGCCCCCCCAGCCGTTACATCCCAGTTGGTCGGGAAAACGCTATTGTGCGGAACAACATCATTCTCATTCTTAATTAATAACATGCATTTAAGTCATATTAAACACATTTAACTCAGAGTAAGCACAAGATTACTGCTAACATAAATAATCCCTGTCATTAACAATAATTGATATGCACAACATAATACATGATACATATAAGCATCACAGGCATGCAAAACATAATATTAAGCATAAGCTGATACTTATCTTTGAAATCATGGTAATTCCACCAACCACGTGCAGGCCTTCCACGAACCTCCCAGCCTTAGACCACACTCCTCATCACTCTCAGTAGTGGGTCACCCTCGAGATGGGACTAAGCTCCACCTAAGGCAAGGAATCCTAGTCTAGGCTGAGGTTACAGGGAAAACTGCATAGAATAACCGAAAGGATTCTTCCCAGGATGCCTTCTTACGCCCACTACTCATGGACTCTCATTCCCCACATGCCTATTCCGCCCGGGAGTATACACCTTCACAAGCACAATCCATCAGTGCTTCACCTCCCTCTCTAGGTCTCGGCAATAGGCTGGATTAGGAAGTCTTAGAGCTTCGTAGCTGGTGCTGGACTCTCTCTAGGAGAAAACCACTTCCGAGCAGAGTCTCTCACCTGGAGGGAGTTTCTCACAGGCCTGACAACCTGCTTCTTCTACCATGAGCCTGACAACCCACTTCTTTAGCACACCCTTCGACTCAATTCCAACCGGGTGAGGGAAATCGCAACAACATCAAGCACTTAGTTGACACCAGGATGATGACCACAACAAAAAATGGGCATCCATGGGGCTCCACACGAAGATACAATGGTTCGCAAGCCACATGCAGTCAAGCACTGTGAGAACACAATAGTCCACTGGAAACACAGACACGGGCTTGCCAAAACTGGTGATAGACAGATGCTACAGCATAACAAGGCTCAACAATTATGGGACATTCGATTTTCCCCAACCAACAATACAAGACAGACTCACGGCTCAGGTTTCGGGGATGCGTGAGGGTGTACAAAGATCCCACGCAGAGACTTAACAGTTCAAGTAAGGATTCCCTAGAACAAACACCGAAACAGAGGTCGATCCTGGACACCCGCGAGTTCAGACGAAGGATGGAGAATGGGAGGAGGAACCCCCATCATGACTCAACTCAACAGTTTTAGCTGCATGTTCTTGGATTGACACTTGTCACCCATGAAGTTCATTCCTTCCCATTTGTAAGTCACTCGTCCTTCCAAAGAACTTAGGATAAAACATCACATTTACATGGCTTTTGGAATAATATTAAAATATTATTCCCAGGGACTTAAGCCCCTAGGCTCAATACTTAGCCTCTCTTTCCAACCTTCCATCCCCCCAATCCATTACCCACTTTGTGGAAGCTTAGTCCCCCATCACTCATTCATCGTGGTCGGTCTACATGCAATGGTGTTTATATTTTTATTAATGTTCTGCATGATTACATATACAAAAGCAGGCTCTCGGCCTTAACACTTAGGCTCTCTGGCCTAATAACACATAATCCCACCAACTTATATAAACTTGGCTCACCAGCCTATAAAAAATAATTACAATTCATAATGCAAGATTTATACTTCATAAACATGTTTTACAATAGGGCTTGGCCTTGGGGACATTACAATCCCCTCCCCTTATTTTTGCATTGTCCTCAGTGCAACTTTACACTGCATCTGCAAGCTTTTTGTTTTCAAGATTTTCAAAAAGATGTGGGTACTCTGCCCGCATAACATCTTCATGTGCCCATATCGCGTCCTCAGGACCGTACCAGGTCCATTGGACATTTACAATCCCTATAGCTCGATTCCGGAGCTGTTTGATTTTCCTGTCCAATATGTGCACATAATGCACTTGCAGGACACCTTTTTGTTCCACCTGAATCACATTCCAATCGATAACATGATTAACATTTGGTATATATTTCTTAAGCAATGAAACATGAAACAAATTATGTACAGTCATGGATGCAGGTAACACAAGCATATATGTAACTGGCCCAATCCTTTCCAAGATTTCAAATGGCCCACAAAATCTGGCTACTAACTTGGCGCAACTTCCCAGCTTCAGGGAACTCCTGTTAGCTTTCACTTTTAGGAAAACATGATCACCCACTTTGAACTCTCTATGGGTTCTATTCTTATCAACATAAATTTTCTTCCTGTCCTCGGCAGCTTTCAAATTCTGCTTAATTTTTATCATTTGGTCCTCCATCTCCTTGAGCAACTTTGGCCCAACTATTGTTCTATCAGCTGGATTATCCCAACTCATTGGAGTATTTCACTTTCTTCCATAAAGTGCTTCAAATGGGCTCATCTTCAACGATGCATGATACCCATTGTTGTAGGCAAATTCTACCAAGTGCAGGTAGCCTTCCCATGTTGATGGTTTGTCCATCACATACATTATCAGTATGTCTTCTATTACTCTGTTCACCCTCTCTGTCTGTCCATCAGACTCAGGATGATAAGCTGTACAAAAGTTCAGATTCATTCTGAATCCTTTGAACAGTCCTTTCCAGAAATTCGAGGTGAATTTCGGGTCTCTGTCAGACACAATCGTTTTAGGAATTCTGTGCAATCATGCCACTTCCTTCATGAAAATATCAGCAACATCTGCTGCCTTGTGAGTAGTTTTCAGTGGAATAAAATGGGCAGCTTTTGTAAGCTTTTCCACCACCACCATGATTGAATCATGTAGCTTGGTTTTTCTGGGCAATCCTGTAATAAAATCCATTGTCACTACTTCCCACTTCCACTCAGGAATGGGTAAAGGTTGCAGCAACCCTGCTGGGTGCCTATGCTTAGCTTTAACTTTCTGGCACTCCATACATCTAGTGATGTATTCAGCAATGTCTCTCTTCATACCCGGCCAAAAGTAATGGCTCTTGACCGCTGCTACTATTTTCTGATATCCATGGTGCCCTGCATAAAGCACATTATGCATCTCCTACAAAATCATCTATTTCAAGCACTGGACATTGGGTACAAAAATTTTGTTCTTGTACAACAGTATCCCATCTGTTTCCAATTTATAAATTTCCATCTTCTGTGGCATATTACCCTGCTGTAGCTTGGCTACCAATTCTCTGTACTGCAGATCTACATTTGCAGCCTCCATAATTCTACTTTTAATATCAGTCTGATACATGCTAATGGTTGTAGCATGTAATTCATGCACCCTCCTACTGAGTGCATCAACCACTTTATTCTCCCTTCCTTTGATATGCTTGATCTCAAAGTCCTACTCACACATAAATTCCAGCCACCTACTTTGTCTAGCGTTTAAGGTTGGCTTATCAAACAATTATTTCAGACCATTATGGTCTGTTCTGAGTTCAAATGTCCTTCCCATGAGGTAATGCCTCCACTTCCTTAGAGCATGAACTATGGTTGCCAACTCCAAGTCATGGGTTGCATAGTTCTTCTCATGCTCTTTTAATTTCCTGGACTCATAATAGATTATGAATCCGTTATGACTGAGGACCCCTCCCAGTCCTTCTTTGCATGAATCATTGCATACTATGAAATATTCACTTGGATCTGCAATCCTTAGGATTGGAGCACTAGTTAACCGCTGCTTCAATCGCTGGAAACTTTCCTCACATCCCTCTGTCGAGTGAAACTGTTCCCCCTTTGTTTGTAAGGAAGTGATAGGGTGAGCTATCTTGGAAACCCCTGCGATGAACCTTCTGTAATAACCAGCCAATCCCATGAAGGATCTAACCTCCGTTACGTTCCTTGGCGCTGACCATTCTCTAATGGCTTCAATCTTCTCAGGGTCCCCTGCTATCCCATCCTTCGAGATAATATGTCCCAAGTAATGGATCCGTTCCTGATAAAACGAGCACTTTCTTAGCTTGGCATACAGTTGGTTCTCTCTTAGCACCTGCAACACCATCCTTAGATGTTGTTCGTGTTCTTCTTCAGTCCTAGAATACACCAGAATGTCATCCAGGAAGACTATGACAAACTTGTCTAGATAGTCCATGAATACACCATTCATCAAGATCATAAAAACAACGGGTGCATTTGACAGTCCAAACGGCACCACTGTGAACTCGTAATGACCATACCTTGTTCTAAAGGTGGTCTTGTTGATGTATTCATCTTTTATTCTTACTTGGTGATATCCCGATCTTAGATCTATTTTCGAAAATATCTTTGCATCCTTCAACTAATCGAAGAGATCATCAATCCTCTGCCCTTGTTCTTCACCGTTACTTTTTTCAATTGCCTGAAATCGATGCACAATCTCACCGTTTCATCCTTCTTCTTTACGAACATAACCAAGGAACCCTAAGGCGACACGCTTGGGCGTATATACCCCTGCTTCAGAATTTCTTCAAGATACAGGTGCAACTCTTTCAGTTCTGGCACACTCATCCTGTATGGAGCCTTTGACACTGGAGCTACTCCAGGCATCAAGTTCACAGAGAAATCGATATCCCTTTTCGGAGGTAGTCCAGGTACTTCCTGGAATACATCTTCGAACTCTTTAAGTACCTCATGATCCTCAATACTTGACACCTTATCCTTAGGCGTTTCCCCTACATGGGCTGCAAATAATTGACAGCCTTTTCTATAGCACTTCTTCATCTACATTGCTGAGATTTCTCTAACAGAAACAACTCTAGGAATTCCTTGGACGGCTCTCTGATTCCCTTATTCATCTAAGAAAGTGAAGACCTTGTTCCGACAGTCCAAGATGGTATGGTGCTGGTCCAACCAATCCATCCCAATTAGACAGTCATAAGAGCCTAATGACAGAATGTTCAAATCGACCTTCGTGTTCAGTCCATTCATGTCTACAGGACAGGACTTGACTAACTCGATGACTTTCCTCTTGGTTCCTGTAGCTAGCTGCACTAAACAAGACTTTTCATGTTTTCTTCTTATCAAATGCAAACTTTCTACCACTCTAGGGTCTATATAACTATGGCTAGCCCCTGAATCAACTAAAATAGTAAATGGTTGGTTTTTTATCATACCTTCTACTTCAATCATGTGTGACTGAAATTCAGCTTGCTTGTTGTCCAGGGCCGCATAGATCCTTGGCATTCTACTGCTCATGTCCTCCACTGTTTCATCTTGTTGAACATTATGGACATCTCTTTCTTTTCCATTTTTATGGGGACAATCTCTATACTTGTGGTTCTCTTTACAGCCCCAACATTGAATGGGCATCTGTCTCAGCCTTTTTTCTCCCACTTCAGCCATTCTTGTCTCTCTAAACGATGGATTTCATTAAGGACTATTTCTGAAGAAGTGAGGTTTGTTTCCCTTCTACCTCTGTTCTTTCTTAAACTTCTTCTGGTCAACCCAAGCCTTCTGAAAGGTAGGCTTTTCTCTTTGTTGTTCATATAAGCATTTCTCTCTTCTTATTGTTTCTTCCATAGTCTTAAGATCATCATACTGAATCTTATCCCCAATAGGAGGCGGTAATCCACTCAGGTACCTCTGAATCTTGACAGACTCATCTTTGATGAACGAAACATACTTCAGTAATTCCAAAAAATTTCGTTCATACTCATCAATGGTCTTGTTGTCAATCTTCAGTTCAAAGAACTCTTTCATCTTTCTGTCATAATATCTTTTAGTTAAGTATTTCCTCTCGAAATACCTCTTGAATTCCTTCCATGTGATATCTTTCTCTCTAATGTGTTGCACCTGCAAAAATTGATCCCATGACATGGATGCTTTTCCTTTTAGTTGATCCATCGCAATTCTTCCTTCTGCATGAGAGGAATAATTCTGCAGTTGGAAATATTTCCTCATGCCAAGCAACCATGTTTCAACATCTTCCTCCTTTTTATGTTCTCCATCAAACCTAGGAGGCTCAATCTTATTCATCTCCCCCTTCAATTCATCCACTCCAGATATTCGGTGCTTTCTGGTAGGATATGGGCTTGAACTATTGTGTGCTTCCCTACTGGAATGCTTTGGGGAGTGACGATGATGTCTACTGACACTCCTTGATCTTATTTTCCTCTTAGGGGTCCTGTGACTCTCTGTCTTTCTTGAGTCACTCTCCTTTTCCAATTTCTTTTCTATTCTTTCCAGACTCTTCAATATCCTTAAGTTGAATTGACCCTGCCTATCCCTGACTTTCATGAGATTTTGGCTATCATCTCGACGAACCTGGGCATCTTTCTGGAATCTTTCAATGAATTTCATCATATGTCCTTCCTTATCCAATTACCTTCCGTGCCCATTGGAGTTCGATCCTTCGACTCCCAAGTTGACATCCCTTCCTTCTCTTTCATTCTCTGGATTGGAGGCAATCAACACCTCTTCCATTTCTATACTTCGACGTCGATTCACAGTTTTCCTGAAACTCGTTGAACTCTGCACACACAACGTGCAGTCAACCAAAGTTTGTTAGGCCTTAAACCCTTAATAAAACTACAACATTCATAAACCAACTCGAATAAGAAAACATTTCGATTCCACGAACTTTGCTGAGCTCTGTTTGGCTCTGCAATTTCCGGCGATAGCTCTTGTTTTCTTATTCCCCAACCCATGCGTCCATGGGCCATGATCAAACGCTAAACTGCTAAGTGCTACAAGGCTCTCTGAATGAAACTTTAGGTTTTAGGATTTCGGGGCTTTGGGGTTTCGGGTTTCGGGGCTTTGGTCCCGGAGGTTCTCGTACTTGCTTCCCTCTCCAACTCTTGACTTCTAAAAATTCGATTTCCTTACCCTCCGGGCCCACAACACAGCTGTCGCCCACCAAGGTAGTGACACATGGTGTCCTTAATAAGGTCCACCTCACTCCCAACAATGTCAAGGGGCCCCACTATTTTTACTTTTCGTTTCGGAGTTTTGGGCATCAGGAGTTCATGCATTTACACATCTCGAACTTCCGTTTGCCGAAATTATGAAATTACGGTCTATTCATCTACTTGATCCAATGGTCAATTTCCTCTCCTATGATCTATGGTGTAGATCGTTTCAGGATTTTGGGTTTTTGGGTTTCCGGTAACCGAGAGTTCACGATGCAGCGACTCCAACCTCTTGTCACTTCAATCCTGAAATTCCGATACACGAGTTCTTGTATGAGATCTAACGATCCTCGATGATTTGGATCTAATGGTCCATATATTTTTGGAGTTTTGTGAACTGGGAGTTCACGATGCAGCGACTCCAAATCTTTTTTCGCTTCAATCCCCGAATTCTGATATGGAGATTCATGTATGAGATCAACGGTTGTGAGACTCCTCTGATACGATGGTCCAGATCTCTCCTATGCTTACAACTATCAAATCTCTTCAACCCTAACTTCCTCGCTAGTTGGTTGAATCTGACGTCTCACGAGATTTCGACACTTCTTCTTGGAAGTGCTCCACCGTCCGATTGTACCCTTGTTAATCCCTTTCGCGATTCGGGACTTGGAGTGACAAAAAATTTGGCCTGAGCTCCAACTTCACGATCCCTGAATTCATGAAATGATCCAACGGTTCAAACCAACCACGATCAATGACCCATGTTTATTCTGGATCCTAGGGTGGCGAGTTTCTCCATCCACTAACCACCTTGCAACTTCTGGACATCTTACGACCCTCACAATTTCGCGACTTCTCCACAGAGAATTCTGACCGTCCAACTCTGCTTCTCAAGGACTTCTGGCCAATGACTTGGTACCCTCCTTCTGAACCTTCATCTACTTGATCCAACACTACTGGTGTGGAATTCTCTCTCTCCCTATGGCCATATACCACACCGACTGTAGTTTTATAATACCGCTACACCTGTTGATCTTTGTAACATGGTCAAGTAGTCTGTTGACACTCAAAAACATTCTGAGGTCTGAAATTATTCCTCCGGACACAATTTCTTCTGAAAACCTTGATTCAAAGACCACTCATCCAACCCGTCCAGGCTCAACATTGAAACTAGGCTCTGATACCATACTGTAACACCCTCCCTAGCCGTTACATCCCACTTGGCCGGGAAAGCGCTACTGTGTGGAACAACATCATTCTCATTCTTAATTAATAACATGCATTTAATTCATATTAAACACATTTAACTCAGAGTAAGCACAAGATTACTGCTAACATAAATAATCCCTGTCATTAACAATAATTCATATGCACAACAGAATACATGATACATATAAGCATCACAGGCATGCAAAACATAATATTAAGCATAAGATGATACTTATCTTTGAAACCGTGGTAATTCCACCAACCACGTGCAGGCCTTCCATGAACCTCCCAGCCTTAGACCACATTGCTCATTACTCTCAACAGTGGTTCACCCCCGAACTGGGACTAAGCTCCACCCAAGGAAAGGAATCCTAGTCTAGGCTAAGGTTATAGGGAAAACTACACAGAATAACCGGAAGGATTCTTCCCAGGATGCCTTCTTACGCCCACTACTCACAGACTCTCATTCCCCACATGCCTGTTCTTCCCGGGAGTATACACATTCACAAGCACAGTCCATCAGTGCTTCACCTCCCTCTCTGGCTCCCGGTAACATGCCGGATCAGGAAGTCTTAGAGCTCTTTAGCTAGTGTTGGACTCTCTTTGGGAGAAAACCACTTCCCAGCAGACTCTCTCACCTAGAGGGAGTTGCTCACAGGCCTGACAACCTGCTTCTTCTACCACGGGCCTGACAACCTACTTCTTTAGCACACCCTTCGACTCAATTCCAACCAGGTGAGGGAAACCACAAAAACATCAAGCACTCAGTTGACACCAGGATGACGACCACAATAGAGAACGGGCATCCACGAGGCTCGACACAAACATACAATGGTCCGCAAGCCACATGTAGTCAAGCACTGCACGACCACAACAGTCCACTGGAAACACAAACACAGACTTCCCAAAACTAGTGACAGACAGATGCTATAGAATAAAAAGGCTCAACAATTACGGGACATTCAGTTTTCCCTAACCAACAATACATGACAGACTCATGGCTCAGGTTTCGGGGATGCATGAGGGTGTACAGATATCCCACGCAGAGACTTAATGGTTTAGGTAAGGATTCCCTAGAAGAAACACCGAAATAGAGGTTGATCATGGACACCCGCGAGTTCAGATGGAGGATGGAGAATGGGAGGAGGAACCCCCATCATGGCTCAACTCAACAATTTAACTACATGCACTTGGATTGACACTTGTCACCCATGAAGCTCATTCCTTCCCATTTGGAAGTCACTTGTCCTTCCAAAGAACTTAAGATAAAACATCACATTTACATGGTTTTTGGAATAATATTAAAATATTATTCCCAAGGACTTAAGCCCCTAGGCTCAATACTTAGCCTCTCTTTCCAACCTTCCAGCCCCCCAATCCCTTACCCACTCTGTAGAAGCTTAGTCCCCCATTACTCATTCATCGTGGTCGGTCTGCACGTAGCAGTGTTTATATTTTTATTTATGTTATGCATGATTACATATGAAAAAGCAGGCTCTCGGCCTTAACACTTAGGCTCTCCGTCCTAATAACACATAATCCCACCATCTTATATAAACTTGGCTCACCAACCTATAAAACATAATTACAATTCATAACGCAAGCTTTATACTTCATAGACATGATTTACAACAGGGCTCGGCCTTGGGGACATTACAGGATCGTCTTCTCCATCGTTTTTCTTTTCTTCTTCCATTGAGGGTTTCTTGGGTGTGAGAGAGCAATTGTCTTCAAGGGAGACAAGCTCGAGACCCAACTTGCTATACTCGGACCTCGTCGGGGACATGCACTGAAAAAATGATCAAGAGAAGCCTGCTCTGATACCACTGATCTGGATTATTTTCGGCACGAAATGAGAGTGGAGATATAATAAAGAAATGCAGAGATATATATATTATTTTTATAGTAATACATGATTTCTATTAATGAAATAAATGTACAGAGACTGTAAAAATACAATGTGAAAGACTCGCTAGAATGGTGTCGGCTTATCTCTGAGAAGATATGTGACGGCTACTCGCATTCACAAGAAGATAGTTACAATGATAATCCCAAGGGATTTTTACAATAAACAAGAATTTCAGAAACCCTGGACATCTGAAAACCTAACCCTAGGAGATGAACTGCCAAAAGTCATGTGGGCCCCGTTTGGGTAAGTGAGTACATCAACTTCCCGGGGTCGTAACTTTTGCATACGATCTCCGTTTTAGGCGTGTGTTAGCTCGTTGGAAAGGTATTATCAAGGAGATTAATTTTGGGGGCTCAATCATGCCTTTGGCTATCATTGAGAACCTCAATCTTGAAAAACCTTCATTTGGGATCTCAAAATGGCCCCAAAAGTTAAAAACTGCTAAAAATAGTAAATTGCCAAAATTGCTAGAAAACTGTTTTGAGCAAGTCGAAAAAGGTGGGTGGCCACCAGTATCCACCTGGATCAATTCTCCCTCCTTAGGAAGCAATGGTATCCATTGCGTTGAGTTCCCGGTGGAGAGGGAAAAGCTTTTGCTGAATCTACATCTTGGTGAGCTGCTTGCCTTGCTGGAGACGTCGTGCTGCTTAATTTGTGGAAGTTTGTCACGAACTTGTTGAGGCTGAGGCCGTTCAAAAAGTCAGGCTACATGAGAGGACGATGTGCAGAAGAAATCTTTGTGATTTTCTGCAACCTTTTCCACTTGCTTCTGTTTGATAGAAGGTGCTTGGGACAACACTGTAGTGGTTGCAGTGTCGTTCTGTTCTCCTTTTGAACAAATTGTGAAGAAGCTAAATTTTGCAGTATGAGATACTACCCTGCGAAACTTTTTAGGTGAAACAATAATTGGAACTACCTCTGGTATTCTGTAGAGATGACCCCCCAGACAAATAATGACATTGCGGGGTCGAGACTCATAAACAACATGGCGCTTCCACATATATGGTTGACCCAAGAGAACATCACAGACATCCAGTGGGGCAACATCACATAATACCTCATCCTTGAAGGGTTGGATGTCGTATGATAATCGACATTGTTGGATGACATGGAGATCTCGTCCTTGGTGAAGCCACCCGATGTTTTATAGTTGTAGGTGTGGTGTTGTCGACAATCCCAACTGTTTGACGACCTCTGCTGAGATGAGGTTCTTTTGGCTTTCTCTATCAACAGTAAAATGCAACAGGGTCCCCTTCACCCACATCTGTCAATGAAAAAGATGCTCCCACTCTTTAGGATCTGTTGGTTCTTCTGGTTGAATTGCTACGGTCATGACAATAGTAGTGGGGTTTGCGTCAATGATCTGTCCTTTACAATTATTTGTAGAATCAGATTCTGAATCAGGTTTCGGCTCTTTGTCTTTGAAATCGGCCACCAATGACTGTTTTGAGTGACATTCATCGGTGTTGTGCCAGGGGATTTTGTGAAACTCGCACCATTTTCCAGTGTCCTTCTTTGTCTTCCCGTGACCCTTCTTTTACTGTGTCTTCGAATGGTTTTCATGAGACTATTTGTTAGGGTTGTCTTTGTCATACTTCGGTTGTTGCAGATTTGTAGACCCAAACTCCCGTTTGTTCTGGTGCTTAAATTTCTCCTCGATTTTTACATCATATCGATAAGCAACACCGAGTGATGAGATGTCCAGAAAATCCATTTCAGTTTGGATGTATCTGTGTCGATCCCCACAGTATTTCAGAACCAAATGTCGCTCGGAGTCTTTGATACCCAGCTTGGTGCACAAGGTAAGGAAGGTATTGGTGAACTATGGAACTGCTTGGCCCCTCTCTTGTCGTAGTGTGGTCCATCTCACGTACTGGTCCTCATAGTTTCCAACAGGGTAATACTATTCCTTTACCGCATCCACAAAAAAATCCCAAGTGGGATCGACCCCATATATTCCAGACTCCTCTGTGGAACTTTTCTCCCAGTAAGTTTCCCACCAATGTTTGACATGAGGGAGAGATTTAAGGAGTGCGAAGGTGATCTTTTCTTTGTTGAAAAAATTGTGAACAGAGAAATAACCTTCCAGCATAGTTAACCATTTTTCTAGGGCTTCTGCATCTATATGTCCTTCAAATATAGGAATATCAAAATTAACTTGTACCGTGAAAGGCGAGGTGCCTCCAAAGTGGCCGCTTGATGAAGATGCACCTGCTGTTATCAACAGGCGTTGAAGGATGTGAGAAAAATTCTCCATCATTTCGTCCCTCTGTTGCGTGAGAGATTACTCAAGCAACAGATTCATTGGATCGTCTACTTTGTCTCTTTTCTTTTCTTCCTCCATTGAGGGTTTCTTGGGTGTGCGAGAGTGATTGCCTTCAAGAGAGACAAGATCGAGACCCAATTTTCTATACTCGGACATCGTCGGGGACATGCACTGAAAAAACGATCAAGAGCAGCCTGCTCTGATACCACTGATCCGAATTATTTTTGGCATGAAATGAGAGCGGAGATATAATAAAGAAATGCAGATTTTTTTTTTTTTTTCTACAGTAATACACGATTTCTATTAATGAAAGAAATGTAAGAGACTGTAGAAATACAGAGTGAAAGACTTGCTAGAATGGTGGCATCTTATCTCTGAGAAGAGATGTGATGGCTACTCGCATTTGAAAGAAGATGGTTACAATGAGGATCCCAAGGCCTTTTTACAATAAAAAGGAACACCAAAAACCCTAGACATTCGAAAACCTAACCCTAGGAGATGAAGCGCCAAAAGTCATGTGGTCCCCGTTTGGTTAAGTGAGTACATCAAATTCCCGGGGTCGTAACTTTTGCATACGGTCTCCGTTTTAGGCGTGTGATAGCTCGTTGGAAAGGTATTGTTGAGTAGATTCATTTGTGGGGCTCAATCATGCCCTTGGATATCATTGAGAACCTTGATCTCCCAAAACCTTCATTTGGGCCCTCAAAATGGCCCCGAAAGTTAAAAACTGCTAAAAATAGTAAATTGCCAAAATTGCCAGAAAACTGTTTTGAGCTAGTCGGAAAAGGTGGGTGGCCACCAATATCCACCTGCATCAATACTCCCTCCTTAGGAATAAATGGTCTCCATTGCGTTCAGTTCCCAGGGGAGAGGGAAAAGCGTTTGCTGAATCTGCATCTTGGTGAGCTACTTGCGTTGCTGGAGACATTGCGTTGTTGAGTTTGTGGAAGTTTGTCACGAACTTGTTGAGGCTTAGGCCATTGAAAAAGTTGGGCTACATGAGAGGACAATGTGTAGAAATAATCTTTGTGCTTTGCTGGAACCTTGTCGACTTGCTTCTATTTGATAGAAGGTGCATGGGGGGAGGTTGTAGTGGTTGCAATGTCCTTATGTTCTCCTTTCGAACAAATTGTGAAGAAGCTAAATTTTGCAGTATAAGATACTACCTTGCTACACTTTTTAGGTGGAACAGTAGTTGGAACTACCTCTGGTATTCTGTAGAGATGACCCCTAAGAGAAACAATGACACTGCGGGGTCGAGACTCATAAACAACATGGTGCTTCCACATATATGGTTGGCCCAAGAGAACATCACAGACATCCAGTAGGGCAACATCACATAATACCTCATCCTTGAAGGGTTGGATGCCGTATGACAATCAACATTGGTGGCTGACACAGAGATCTCGTCCTTGGCGAATCCACCCGATCATGTATGGTTGCAGGTGTGGTGTTGTCGACAATCCCAACTGTTTGACGACCTCTGCTAAAATGAGGTTCTTCTGGATTCCGTTATCAACAATAAAATGCAGTGGGGTCCCCTTCACCCACATCTGTTAATGAAAAAGGTGCTCCCCCTCTTCAAGATCCGTTGGTTCTTCTGGTTGAATTGTTGCGGTCGCGACAATAGCAGTGGGGTCTGTGTTAATGATATGTCCTTTACCATTATTTACAGAATTGGATTCTGAATCAGGGTTCGACTCTTTGTCTTTGATCTCAGCCACAAATGACTATTTTGAGAGACATTCATCAGTGTTGTGTCAAGGGATTTTGTGGAACTCGCACCATTTTTTGGTGTCCTTCTTTTTATTCCCGTGACCCTTCTTTTCCTGTGTCTTGGACTAGTTTTCAGGAGATTGTTTGTTAGGGTCTTCTTTGTCATACTTCAGTTGTTGCGGATTTGTAGATCTGAACTCTCGTTTGTTCTGGTGCTTAAATTTCTGCTCGATTTTGACAGCATATCGATAAGCAACACCGAGTGATGAGATGTCTAGAAAATTCATTTTAGTTTGGATGTATCTGTGTAGAGCCCCACGTTATTTCAGAACCAAATGTCACTCGGAGTCTTTGATACCCAGCTTGGTGCGCAAGGTATGGAAGGTATTAGTGAACTTTGGAACTGCTTGGCCCCTCTCTTGCCGCAGTGTGGTCCATCTCATGTATTGGTCCTCATAGTTTCCAATAGGGTAATATTATTCCTTTATCGCATCCACAAAAAAATCCCAAGCGGGATCGGCCCCATATATTCTAGACTCCTCTGTGGAAATTTTCTCCCAGTAAGTTTCCCACCAATGTTTGACATTAGGGAGAGCTTTAAGGAGTGTGAAGGTGATATTTTATTTGTTGGAAAAATTGTGAATAGAGAAATAACCTTCTAGCAGAGTTAACCATTTTTCTAGGGCTTCTACATCTATCTGTCCTTCAAATACAGGAATATAAAAATTAACTTGTACCTTGAAAGGCAAGGTGCCTCCAAAGTGGTCGCTTGATGAAGATGTGCCTACTGTTATCGGCAGGCATTGAAGGATGTGGGCAAAATTCTCCATCATTTCGTCCCTCTATCGCATGAGAGCTTGCTCAAGCAACAGATTGTTAGGATCATATGCTCCATCGTTTTTATTTTCTTCCACCATTGAGGGTTTCTTGGGTGTGAGAGAACAATTTTATTCAAGAGAGACAAGCTTGAGACCCAACTTGCTATACTCGGACCCCGTCGGGGACATGCACTGAAAAAACGATCAAGAGCAGCCCGCTCTGATACCACTAATCCAGATTATCTTTTGCACAATATGAGAGTGGAGATATAATAAATAAATGCAGAGATATTTTTTTTTTTACAGTAATACACGATTTATATTAATGAAAGAAATGTATAGAGACTATAAAAATATAGAGTGAAAGACTCACTAGAATGGTGGCATCTTATCTCTGAGAAGAGGTGTGATGTCTACTCGCATTCGCAAAAAGACGGTTACAATGAGGCTCCCAAGGAATTTTTACAATAAACAGGAATTCCCAAGACCCTATACATCTGAAAACCTAACCCTAGGAGATGAAGCGCCAAAAGTCATGTGGGCCCTGTTTGGGTAAGTGAGTACATCAACTTCCCGACATCGTAACTTTTGCATACGATTTTCGTTTTAGGCGTGTGATAGCTTGTTGGAAAGGTATTGTCGAGGAGATTCATTTTGGGGTATTAGTCATGCCGTCAAACCTTATTGAGAACCTCGATCTCCAAAAACCTTCAATTGGGCCCTCAAAATGGCCCCAGAAGTTAAAAACTGCTAAAAATATTAAATTGCCAAAATTGCCAGAAAATTGTTTTGAGCCAGTCGAAAAAGGTGGGTGGCCACCAATATCCACCTGGATCAATCCTCCCTCCTTAGGAAGCAATGGCCTCCATTACGTTCAGTTCCTGGGGGAGAGTGAAAAGCGTTTGCTGAATCTGCATCTTGGTGAGCTGCTTGCCTTGCTGGGAACGTAGCACTGCTCAGTTTGTGGAAGTTTGTCACAAACTTGTTGAGGCTGAGGCCATTCAAAAAGTTGGGCTAAATGAGAGGATGATGTGCAGAAGGAATCTTTGTGCTTTGCTAGAACCTTTTCCACTTGTTTCTGCTTGATAGAAGGTGCTTGGGGGGAGGTTGTAGTGGTTGCAGTGTCCTTCTGTTCTCCTTTCAAACATATTGTGAAGAAGCTAAATTTTGCAGTATGAGATACTACCTTGTGAAACTTTTTAGGTCAAACAGTAGTTGGAACTACCTCTGGTATTCTGTAGAGATGACCCCTCAGAGAAACAATGACACTGCAGGGTCGAGATTCATAAACAGTATGGCACTTCCACATATATTGTGGGCCTAAGAGAACATCACAGACATCCGGTGGGGAAACATCACATAATACCTCATCCTTGAAGGGTTGGATGCCGTATGACAATCGACATTGTTGGCTAACACAGAGATCACGTCCTTGGAAAATCCACCCGATTGTGTATGGCTGTGGTAGTGGTGTTGTTGACAATCCCAACTGTTTGACGACCTCTGCTAAGATGAGGTTCTTCTGGCTTCCGCTATCAACAATAAAATGCATCAGGGTCCCCTTCACTGACATGTGTGAATGAAAAAGGCGCTCACCCTCTTCAGGATCTATTGGTTCTTCTGGTTGAATTTCTGCGGTCGCGACAATAGTAGTGGGGTCCACATCAATGATCTATCCTTTACCACTATTTCAAGAATCATATTCTAAATCAAGGTTCGGCTCTTTGTGTTTGATATCGGCCACCAATGACTGTTTTGAGTGACATTCATCGGTGTTGTGCTAGGGGATTTTGTGGAACTCGCACCATTTTCTGGTGTCCTTCTTTGTCTTCACGTGACCCTCCTTTCCTGTGTCTTGGACTGGTTTTCAGGAGACTATTTGTTAGGGTCGTCTTTTTCATACTTCGGTTGTTGCGGGTTTTCAGACCTGAACTCCTATTTGTTCTGGTGCTTAAATTTATGCTCGATTTTGACAACATATCTATAAGCAGAACTGAGTGATGAGATGTCTAGAAAATCCATTTCAGTTTGGATGTATCTGTGTAAAGCCCCACGGTATTTCAGAACCAAATGTCACTTGGAGTCTTTGATACCCAACTTGTTGTGCAAGGTATGGAAGGTATTGGTAAACTTCGGAACTGCTTGGCTCCTCTCTTCCCGCAGTGTGGTCCATCTCATGCACTGGTCCTTATGTTGCCAACAGGGTAATACTGTTCCTTTACCACATCCACAAAAAATACTAAGTGGGATCAACCCCATATATTGCAAACTCCTCTGTGGAACTTTTCTCCCAGTAAGTTTCCCACCAATGTTTGACATGAGGGAGATATTTAAGGAGTGCGAAGGTGATCTTTTCTTTGTCGGAAAAATTGTGAACTGAGAAATAACCTTCTAGCATAGTTAACCATTTTTCTAGGGCTTTTGCATCTATTTGTCCTTCAAATACAGGAATATCAAAATTAACTTGTACCTTGAAAGGTGAGGTGACTCCAAAGTGGTCGCTTGATGAAGATGGGCCTGTTGTTATCGACAGGCGTTGAAGGATGTGGGAAAAATTCTCCATCATTTCGTCCCTCTGTCGCGTGAGAGCTTGCTCAAGAAACGGATTGATAGGATCGTATGCTCCATCATTTTTATTTTCTTATGCCGTTGAGGGTTTCTTGGGTGTGCGAGAGAAATTGTATTCAAGAGAGACAAGCTCGAGACCCAACTTGCTATACTCGGACCTCGTCGGGGACATGCACTGAAAAAACGATCAAGATCTGCCAGCTCTGATACCACTGATCCAGATTATTTTCGGCATGAAATGAGAGGGGATATATAATAAAGAAATGCAGAGAGATATATTTTTTTTTTTTAAAGTAATACACGATTTCTATTAATGAAAGAAATGTACAGAGACTGTAAAAATATAGAGTGAAAGACCGCTAGAATGAATGGTGATAGCTTATCTCTGAGAAGAGATGAGATGGCTACTCGCATTCGCAAGAACATGGTTACAATGAGGCTCCCAAGGAATTTTTAGAATAAATAGGAATGCCAAAAAACCTAGACATCCGAAAACCTAACCCTAGGAGATGAAGTGCCAAAAGTCATGTGGGGCCCGTTTGGGTAAGTGAGTACATCAACTTCTCGGGGTCGTAACTTTTGCATACGATGTCCGTTTTATTTGTGTGATAGTTAGTTAGAAAGGTATTTTTGAGGAGATTCATTTTGGGGGCTCAATCATGCCTTCAGATATCATTGAGAACCTCTATCTCGAAAAACCTTCATTTGGGCCCTCAAAATGGTCCCGGAAGTTAAAAACTGCTCAAAATAGTAAATTGCCAAAATTGCCATAAAACTGTTTTGAGCCAGTCGGAAAAGGTGAGTGGCCACCAATATCCACCTGGATCAATCCTCCCTCCTTAAGAAGACATGTTCTCCATTGCGTTGAGTTCCCGGGGGAGAGGGAAAATCATTTGTTGAATCTACTTCGTGGTGAGTTGCTTGCCTTGATGGAGACGTTGCGCTGCTCAGTTTGTGGAAGTTTGTCACGAAAATGTTGAGGTTGAGGCCATTCAAAAAGTTGGACTACACAAGAGGACGATGTGCAGAAGGAATCTTTATGCTTTGCTGCAACCTTGTCAAATTTCTTATATTTGATAGAAGGTGCTTAGGGTGAGGTTGTAGTGGTTGCAGTGTCCTTCTGTTCTCCTTTTGAACAAATTGTGAAGAAGCTAAATTTTGCAGTATGAGATACTACCTTGCGATAGTTTTTAGGTGGAAGAGTAGTTGGAACTACCTCTAGTATTCTGTAGAGATGACCCCCCAGAGAAACAATGACACTGCGAGGTCGAAACTCATACACAACATGACGCTTCCACATATATGGTTGGCCCAAGAGAACATCACAGACATCCAGTGGGGCAACATCACATAATACCTCATCCTTGAAGGGTTGGATGTCGTATGAAAATTGACATTGTTGGCTGACATGGAGATCTCGTCCTTGGCAAAGCCACCCAATGTTGTATGGCTGCGGGTGTGGTGTTGTCGACAATCCCAACTGTTTGAAGACCTCTGCTGAGATGATTTTCTTCTGGCTTCCTCTATCGACAATAAAATGCAGCGGGGTCCCATTCACCCACATATGTGAATGAAAAAGGTGCTCCCCCTCTTCAGGATCTATTGGTTCTTCTGGTTGAATTGTTGTGGTCGCAACAATAGCAGTGGGGTCCATGTCAATGATCTTTCCTTTACCATTAATTCCATAATCAGTTTCTGAATTAGGGTTTGGCTCTTTGTCTTTGATCTCGGCCACCAATGACTATTTTGAGTGACATTCATCGGTTTTTTTCCAAGGGATTTTGTGGAACTCGCACCATTTTCCGGTGTCCTTCGTTGTCTTCCCATGACCCTTATTTTCCTATGTCTTGGAATGGTTTTCAGGAGACAGTTTATTAGGGTCATGTTTTTCATACTTTGGTTGTTGCAGATTTGCAAACCTGAACTCCCATTTGTTCTGGTGCTTAAATTTCTGCTCGATTTTGACAGCATATCGATAAGCAGCACCGAGTGATGAGATGTCTAGAAAATTCATTTCAATTTGGATGTATCCATTTCAGAGCCAAATGTCGCTCGGAGTCTTTGATACCCAGCTTGGTGCGCAAGGTATGGAAGGTATTGGTGAACTCTGGAACTAATTGGCCCCTCTCTTGCCGCAGTGTGGTCCATCTCATGTACTGGTCCTCATAGTTGCCAATAAGTTAATACTGTTCCTTTATCGCATCCAAAAAAATATCCCAAGTGGGATCAGCCCCATATATTCCAGACTCCTCTATGGAACTTTTCTCCCAGTAAGTTTCCCACCAATGTTTGACATGAGGGAGATATTTAAGGAGTGCAAAGGTGATCTTTTCTTTGTTGGAAAAATTGTGAACAGAGAAATAACCTTCTAGCAGAGTTAACCATTTTTCTAGGGCTTATGCATCTATTTGTTATTCAAATACAGGAATATCAAAATTAACTTATACCTTGAAAGGAGAGGTGCCTAGAAAGTGGCATCTTGATGTAGATGCGCCTGGTGTTATCGACAGGCATTGAAGGATGTGGGAAAAATTCTCCATCATTTTGTCCCTCTGTCGCGTGAGAGTTTGCTCAAGCAACACATTGATAGGATCGTATGCTCTGTCGTTTTTCTTTTCTTCCACCATTGAGGGTTTCTTGGGTGTGCGAGAGCGATTTTCTTCAAGAGAGAGAAGCTCAAGACCCAACTTGCTATACTCGGACCTCATCGGGGACATGCACTGAAAAAACGATCAAGAGCAACCCACTCTAATACCACTGATCCGGATTATTTTCGGCACGAAATGAGAGTAGAGATATAATAAAGAAATGCAGAGAATTTTTTTTTTTTACAGTAATACACGATTTCTATTAATGAAAGAAATGTACAGAGACTATAAAAAAACAGAGTGAAAGACTCGCTAGAATGGTGGCAGCTTATCTCTGAGAAGAGATGTGAAGGATACTCACATTCGCAATAAGATGGTTACAATGAGGCTCCCAAGGCCTTTTTACAATAAAAAGGAATGACAAAAACCCTAGATATCCAAAAATCTAACCCTATGAGATGAAGCACCAAAAGTCTTATGGGCCCCATTTGGGTAAGTGACTGCATCAACTTCCCAGGGTCGTAACTTTTGCATACGATCTACGTTTTAGGCATGTGATAGCTAGTTGGAAAGGTATTGTCGAGGAGATTCATTTTGAGGGTTCAATCATTCCTTCATATATAATTAAGAATCTAAATATTGAAAATTTTTCATTTGGGCCCTCAAAATGGCCCTAGAAGTTAAAAACTGTTGAAAATAGTAAATTGCCAAAATTACTAGAAAACTATTTTGAGCTAGTCGGAAAAGGTGGGTGGACACCAATATCCACCTGGATCAATCCTCACTCCTTAGGAAGCAATCCTCTCCATTGCGTTGAGTTCTCAGGGGAGAGGGAAAAGCGTTTGTTGAATCTGCATCTTGGTGAGCTGCTTGCCTTGCTGGAGACGTCGCGTTGCTCAGTTTGTGGAATTTTGTCATGAACCTGTTGAGGCTGAGGCCGTTCAAAAAGTTGGTCTAAATGAGAGGATGATGTGCAGAAGGAGTCTTTGTGCTTTGCTGCAACCTTGTTGACTTGCTTCTATTTGATAGAAGGTGCTTGGGGCAAGGCTATAGTGGTTACAGTGTCCTTTGGTTCTCCTTTTGAACAGATTATGAAGAAGCTAAATTTTGCAGTATGAGATACTACCTTGCGACACTTTTTAGCTGGAACAATAGTTGGAACTACCTCTGGTATTTTGTAGAGATGACTCCCCAGAGAAAAAATGACACTACAAGGTCAAGACTCATAAAAAACATGGCGCTTCCACATATATGGTTGTCCCAAGAGAACATCACAGACATCCAGTGGGGAAACATCACATAATACCTCATCCTTGAAGGGTTGGATGTTGTATGACAATCGACATTGTTGACTGACACAGAGATCTCATCCTTGTCGAAGCCACCCAATGTTGTATGGCTGAGGGTGTGGTGTTGTCAACAATCTCAACTGTTTGACGACCTTTGCTGAGATGAGGTTCTTCTAGCTTCCGCTATCAACAATAAAATGCAGTGGGGTCCCTTTCACCCACATCTGTGAATGAAAAAGGCACCCCCCCTCTTCAGGATCCATTGGTTCTTCTGGTTGAATTGCTGCGGTCGCGACAATAGTAATGGGGTCTGCGTCAATGATCTATCCTTTACCATTATTTCTAGAATCAGATTTTGAATCAGGGTTCGGCTCTTTGTCTTTGATATCGACCACCAATGATTGTTTTGACCGACATTCATCGGTGTTGTGTCAGGGGATTTTGTGGAACTCACACCATTTTCCGGTGTCCTTTTTTGTCTTCCCGTGACCCTTCTTTTCCTGTGTCTTAGACTGGTTTTCAGGAGACTGTTTGTTAGGGCCATCTTTTTCATACTTCGGTTGTTGCGGATTTGCAGACCTGAACTCCCGTTTGTTCTGGTGCTTAAATTTCTGCTCGATTTTGACAACATATCAATAAGCAACACCGAGTGATGAGATTTCCAGAAAATCCATTTCAGTTTGGATGTATCTGTGTAGAGCCCCATGGTATTTCAGAACCAAATGTCGCTCGGAGTCTTTGATACCCAGCTTGGTGTGCAAGGTATGGAAGGTATTGGTGAACTCTGTAATTGCTTCACCCCTCTCTTTCCGCAGTGTGGTCCATCTCATGTACTGGTCCTCATAGTTTCTAATAGGGTAATACTGTTCCTTTACCGCATCCACAAAAAAATCCCAAGTGGGATCGGCCCCATATATTCCAGAATCCTCTCTGGAACTTTGCTCTCAGTAAGTTTCCCACCAATGTTGGACATGAGGGAGAGCTTTAAGGAGTGCGAAGGTGATCTTTTCTTTGTCGGAAAAATTGTGAACAAAGAAATAACCTTCTAGCAGAGTTAACCATTTTTCTAGGGCTTCTTCATCTATCTGTCCTTCAAATACAAGAATTTCAAAATTAACTTATACCTTGAAAGACGAGGTGCCTCCAAAGTGGCCACTTGATGAAGATGCGTCTGTTGTTATCAGCAGGTGTTGAAGGATGTGGGAAAAATTCTCAATCATTTCGTCCCTCTGTCATGTGAGAGCTTGCTCAAGCAATAGATTGATAGGATCGTATGCTCCGTAATTTTTCTTTTCTTCCGCCATTGAGGGTTTCTTGGGTGTGCGAGAGCGATTGTATTCAAGAGAGACAAGCTCGAGACCCAACTTTCTATACTCGGACCTCATCGGAGACATGCACTGAAAAAACGATGAAGAGCAGCCTACTCTGGTACCACTGATATGGATTATTTTCGGCATGAAATGAGAACGGAGATATAATAAAGAAATGCAGAGTTTTTTTTTTTTTTACAGTAATACACGATTTCTATTAATGAAAGAAATGTAGAGAGACTGTAAAAATATAGAGTGAAAGACTCGCTAGAATGGTGGCAGTTTATCTCTGAGAAGAGATGTGATGGCTACTCGCATTCGCAAGAACATGGTTACAATGAGGCTTCCAAGGCCTTTTTACAATAAACAGGAATTCCAAAAACCCTAGACATCTGAAAACCTAACCCTAGGACATGAAGCGCCAAAAGTCATGTGGGCCCTGTTTGGGTAAGTGAGTACATCAACTTCCCGACGTCGTAACTTTTGCATACGATCTCCATTTTAGGCGTGTGATAGCTCGTTGGAAAGGTATTGTCGAGGAGATTCATTTTGGGGGCTCAATCATGCTTCCCTCCATCATTTAGAACATAGATGTCCAAAAACCTTCATTTGGGCCCTCAAAATGGCCCCAGAAGTTAAAAACTACTAAAAATAGTAAATTGTCAAAATTGCCAGAAAAGTGTTTTGAGCCAGTCGGAAAAGGTGGGTGGCCACCAATATCCACCTGGATCAATCCTCCCTCCTTAGGAAGAAATGGTATCCATTGCATTGAGTTCCTGGGGGAGAGGGAAAAACGTTTTTTGAATATGCATCTTGGTGAGCTGCTTGTCTTGCTAGAGATGCCGCGTTGCTCAGTTTGTGGAAGTTTGTCACGAACCTGTTGAGGCTGAGGCCCTTCAAAAAGTCAAGCTACATGAGAGGATGATGTGCAGAAGGAATCTTTGTGCTTTGCTGCAAGCTTGTTGACTTTCTTCTGTTTGATAGAAGGTGCTTGGGGTGAGGCTGTAGTGGTTGCAGTGTCCTTATGTTCTCCTTTTGAACAGATTGTGAAGAAGCTAAATTTTTCCATATGAGATACTACCTTGTGACACATTTTAGGTGAAATAGTAGTTGGAACTACCTCTAGTATTCTGAAGAGATGACCCCCAATAGAAACAATGACACTACAGGGTCGAGACTCGTAAACAACATGGCCCTTCCACATATATGGTTGGCCCTTCCTTTACCGCATCCACAAAAAAATCCCAAGTGGGGTTGGCCTGATGTATTCAGACTCCTCTGTGGAACTTTTCTCCCAGTAATTTCCCCACCAATGTTTGACATGAGGGAGAGCTTTAAGGAGTGCGAAGGTGATCTTTTCTTTGTCGGAAAAATTGTGAACAGAGAAATAACCTTGTAGCAGAGTTAACCATTTTTCTAGGGCTTCTACATCTATCTGTCCTTCAAATATAGGAATATCAAAATTAACTTGTACCTTGAAAGGTGAGGTGCCTCCAAAGTGGCCGCTTGATGAAGATGTGTCTGCTGTTATCGACAGGGGTTGAAGTCTGTGGGAAAAATTCTCCATCATTTCGTCCCTCTGTCGCGTGAGAGCTTGCTCAAGCAACACGTTGATAGGATCGTCTGCTCCGTCGTTTTTCTTTTCTTTTGCCATTGAGGGTTTCTTGGGTGTGCGAAAGAGATTGTCTTCAAGAGAGACAAGCTCGAGATCCAACTTGCTATACTCGGACTTCTTCGGGGACATGCACTGAAAAAACGATCAAGAGTAGCCTGCTCTGATACCACTGATCTAGATTATTTTCGGAATGAAATGAGAGCGAAGATATAATAAAGATGTAGAGAGATTTTTTTTTTTTTTACAGTAATACACGATTTCTATTAATGAAATAAATGTACAGAGACTGTAAAAATATAGAGTGAAAGACTCGCTAGAATGGCGACAACTTATCTCTGAGACGAGATGTGATGGCTACTCGCATTCACAAGAAGATGGTTACAATGAGGCTGCCAAGGCCCTTTTACAATAAACAGGAATTCCAAAAATCCTAGACATCCGAAAACCTAACCCTAGGAGATGAAGCGCCAAAAGTCATGTGGGCCCCGTTTGGGTAAGTGAGTACATCAACTTCTCAGGGTCGTAACTTTTGTATATGATCTTCGTTTTAGGCGTGTGATAGCTCATTTGAAAGGTATTGTCTAGGAGATTCATTTTGGGGGCTCAATCATGCCTTTGGATATAATTGAGAACCTTGATCTTGAGAAACCTTCATTTGGGCCCTCAAAATGGCCCCGGAAGTTAAAAATTGCTAAAAATAGTAAATTGCCAAAATTGTCAGAAAACTATTTTGAACTAGCTGGAAAAGGTGGGTGGCCACCAGTATCCACTTGGATCGATCCTCCCTCCTTAGGAAGCAATGGTATCCATTGCGTTGAGTTCCCCGGGGAGAGGGAAAAGCGTTTGTTGAATCTGCATCTTAGTGAGTTTCTTGCCTTGCTGGAGACGTCGCGCTGCTCAGTTTGTGGAAGTTTGTCACGAACCTGTTGAGGCTGAGGCCATTCAAAAAGTCAGGCTACATGAGAGGACGATGTGCAGAAGGAATCTTTGTGCTTTGCTGCAACCTTGTTGACTTGCTTCTATTTGATAGAAGGTTCTTGGGGCAAGGTTGTAGTGGTTGCAGTGTCCTTTTGTTCTCCTTTTGAACAGATTGTGAAGAAGCTAAATTTTTCAGTATGAGATACTACCTTGTGACACTTTTTAGGTGGAACAGTAGTTGGAACTACCTCTAGTATTTTGTAGAGATGAACCCACAGAGAAACAATGACACTACGGGGTCAAGACTCATAAACAAGATGGCGCTTCCACATATATGGTTGGCCCAAGAGAACATCACAGACATCCAGTGGGGAAACATCACATAATACCTCATCCTTGAAGGGTTGAATGTCTTATGGAAATCGACATTGTGGGATGACACGAAGATCTCGTTCTTGGCGAAGCCACCTGATTTTGTATGGTTGCGGGTGTGGTGTTGTCGACAATCCCAACTATTTGACGACCTCTGTTGAGATGAGGTTCTTCTGGATTTCGCTATCAACAATAAAATGCAGCAGGGTCCCCTTCACCCACATCTGTGAATGAAAAAGGCACTCCCCCTCTTCAAGATCTGTTGGTTCTTTTGGTTGAATTGTTGCAGTCGCGACAATAATAGTGGGGTCTGCGTCAATGATCTGGCATTTACCATTATTTCTAGAATCAGATTTTGAATCAGGGTTCATCTCTTTATCTTCGATCTCGGCCACCAATGACTGTTTTGAGCGACATTCATCGATGTTGTGCCAGGGGATTTTGTGGAACTCGCACCATTTTTTGGTGTCCTTCTTTGTCTTCCCGTGACCCTTCTTTTCCCGTGTCTTGGACTGGTTTTCAAGAGACTATTTGTTAGGGTCATCTTTGTCATACCTCGATTGTTTCGAATTTGCAGACCTAAACTCTCGTTTGTTCTAGTGCTTAAATTTCTACTCGATTTTGACAGCATATCGATAAGCAGCACTGAGTGATGAGATGTCCAAAAAATCCATTTCAGTTTGGATGTATCTATGTAGAGCACCACGGTATTTCAGAACCAAATGTTTCTCGGAGTCTTTGATACCCAGCTTGGTGCGCAAGGTATGGAAGGTATTAGTGAACTCCAAAACTGCTTGGCCCCTCTCTTTCCACAGTGTGGTCCATCTCATGTAGCAGTCCTCATAGTTTCCAACAGGGTAATACTGTTCCTTTACCACATCCACAAAAAACTCTCAAGTGGGATCGACCACATATATTCCAGACTCCTCTGTGGAACTTTTCTCCCAGTAAGTTTCCCACCAATTTTTGACATGAGGGAGATATTTAAGGAGTGCGAAGGTGATCTTTTCTTTATCGGAAAAATTGTGAACAGAGAAATAACCTTCCAGCAGAGTTAACCATTTTTCTAGGGCTTTTGCATCTATCTGTCCTTCAAATACAGGAATATCAAAATTAACTTGTACCTTGAAAGGGGAGGTGCCTCCAAAGTGACCGCTTGATGAAGATGCACCTGTTGTTATCGGTGGGCATTGAAGGATGTGGGAAAAATTCTCCATCATTTCGTCCCTCTGTCATGTGAGAGGTTGCTCAAGCAACAGATTCATAGGATCGTTTGCTTCGTAATTTTTATTTTCTTCCTCCATTGAGGGTTTATTGGGTGTGCAAGAGTGATTGTCTTCAAGAGAGACAAGCTCGAGACCCAACTTGCTATACTCAGACCTCATTGGGGACATGCACTGAAAAAACGATCAAGAGCAACCTGCTCTGATACCACTGATCCGGATTATTTTTGGCACGAAATGAGAGCGGAGATATAATAAAGAAATGCAGAGAGATTCTTTTTTTTTACAGTAATACACGATTTCTATTAATGAAAGAAATGTACAGAGACTGTAAAAATACAGAGTGAAAGAATTGCTAGAATGGTGGTAGGTTATCTCTAACAAGATATGTGATGGCTACTCGCATTCGCAAGAAGATGGTTAAAATGAGGCTCCCAAGGCCTTTTTACAATAAACAGGAATGTCAAAAACCCTAGACATCCAAAAACCTAGCCCTAGTGTTACACATGAAATTGGTCACTCTGGTGATGTCTCAACAAGTGATGTATTCAGGCTCCCACAAGGACTTTTTGCCTGAGAAAAGTGACTCTTGTCTTCTTCCAAAAAACACATTTTTAAGATGAGTTCGTAGGTTGCTTATATTATAGGGTGTGAAAATTCTTCATTCTCACAGGCAACCCAAACTTAGGGTGTGAACTGTTCACAATCTTCTCTATATGTAGGGTGCGAACCTATTTCAAAGATTGGAAAAGAGAAGTGGTCACGAAAGTTCTAGAAGAGAATATTCTAGAAAATGAGTTGGCATTTGCATTGTTGGCATCCTACTGACTTCTCAGATTTAGTGGGATCATCCTCATCCATTTAACCATCTCTCCTTCTCCTATATATTGAAAGGTTTCTTATGGAAAAGGTTAAGCAAGATTGAATGAAGAATTGGTGAAAGAATTGTGTGAAGAACTCTGCTTGGATAGAAGCTTGAAGACTCTATTTGGTATATCAAGTTGTATTAGATCTTCTTCATGCAAGTGTAGAGAAAGTGTGTGTGTTGGAACCAAGGGTCACTGAAAGGAAGCTTGCGACATCAAGGTGATTCGGTTGTATCTTCTACTTTCATTTAATATAATACATCGACATGTCCCTTTCCCATAAAATCACTCTTATTTTATTCCATAACTCCTTTATCATATGCATAGGTTGACATTGAATATACTTTGCTATATTCACTTTGGTTGGTTTGTGTTGTCTTGGACCTGATTTCACAAGAGCACCAGAGCGAAGCGAGAGCAATAGAGACCTAAGGGAGCGATATAAAGGTATGTCACTCATTCCTTCTTAGTAGTAGATTCAATGACCACAACTTAGGGAAAGAGTCATGTCCTGTCCTATTTTGTTCTAGATCCAGGTGGATCTAGGGAGATCTGTTAGTGTCCGCACCTACCTATTTATCCGATAACAAAATTGGCGACTCCACTGGGGATACAACCCATTTTGGTGGTTTTTTCTTGGCCATTTTCTTTTGACCTACCCTTTTTCATTCCCGATCAATCTCTGAGTCTTGAGGAGACCCTCACAGACCCCTTGGATCCATAATTTCCCTCAAAAGTCCTGTTATTTTTCCAAAATTTTCTTGACTACAAACCTTCTCGCACTGCACCTTTCTATGGCCTGCGAGAATAACTGAGGTTCGCACCCTAGCGTTCAGTTCAGTGTGAACTTCTTGCAACTTGCCTGTGTCTAGCCTACGAGAATCCTTAATTCTCGCACTGTACCCCACTATCAGACTGCGAACTCACTTGTAAAATTTTTGGATTAAGTATTTTGTGTCTTCAGATGCCCAGATTGGTTGGTGTGTCTAGAAAGAACTTCTCTGGCTAGTGATTGAATGTTTCTTGACTTCAAATCTCGCGGATGATTATTTTTCGGAAATCGAAAGCTCTTCTTGATCATTTTTTCTCAATTTTTACCTCTTGACCTTTTCTTAACAAGGGTATAATCTCTGATTCTGAAAACCGAGTGCTTGTTTGGTCGGGAGCCTTTGATTGGATTAAAAGTTGAGATTAATGGTCCTTTTCGATTGCTTATTACTTGGAAAATTGTTACCCATGTGCATTTGAAGAGACTGGTCTTGTCAGTTTGATGTTTTTGTCTTCATTGAAAGATCGATTTGGGTGTTTGTTGTGTATTTATTTTTCGTTGGTTGCTTACTTTTTCTTAGTTCCATCCTTGTTTCTTGGTTTCTAATAAAAAATTCGAAGACATTTTCTTTTTTTAAGAAACCTTTTATTCTAAAAATATGGGCATTCCAATATTGAAAGAAAACGAATAGGGAATTTTCATTGTTCATGATTGTTTGATATTACATTTCAGAGAAGATCATACATCGTAGTTCACATTGTTCCAGAAAACTCTTTCCCTCCTGTAAATAAGATTCATCGAACATAATTTGTATCATTCATCCCTATTTACACATTGTTGGGTCAGAATCTCACACAACATCGGTTTCATTCCCGTCTCCTTTTGAGTAACAACAACCTTTAATAATATTGCGCAATTTTAAAATTCAACTAGTAACTTTTTCTAGGGATATTTTACACCAACATTAGCTAGGCTAGAGATTTGGAATAGGCAGTGAAACACACTCTCCAAAGAACAAAACACACAATACTATATTTTCATAAGGAGTGTCAAATTCCATTTGCATCATTTTGTCCTGGGAATCCCTTCTCACACAAGGGTCAAACCTGAGGTCGCATTGAGATTAACAGAGTTACTCACCCCGCTTTGTTGATATCAGTGTAGAGATTACATGTATTACGGGGGTCACTTGAAGGTATACCCACAATGATGAGTGGAAGCCTCTCAAGCTGATTTCAGGCTAGATACCCTTCCCTTGCATGTGGATCGGACTGTCGACTGTTCCCCCAGGAATTATTGTTGTTGGTGGTAACCTTAGTAGCCTATCTTCTTAGGGTCTTACACAAGGTGACTGTGAAGGGGTAAGTCTTCACGGTACCTGGAATCGACGTTGGCCAGACTCGCTCAAGCTCCTTGGAGGGTATACCCATGATTGTGTGTGGGAGCTTGCACCAGGGTGTAAGTCCGTTAAGCAGGTCGTAAACATAAATTTTCCACCCTGTCCTAGCCCCTTATTGTCTCGTCGTTGCGATGTTGGATTTCATCACCAACTAATGAATTCGGAATTAGAAGGTCTTGTTTGCTTGGTTTTTCTTCCTAGATTTTATTAGTGCATACTGTTTGTTTACCCATGTTGGCCATAGAATTTCTTTCGTAAAATTCTAACTCGATCACAATTGACCCTCCACGTCGTTCACGTAGAATGCAAGGCCTACCCCCAGAATATCTGGAAGGCTCTCAACCCTTGCCTACCAACTCACCGGAGGGCTCTCCTCAATAGAGTGAAGTCCAAGAAATTTCCACTCCACCAGTGGAAAGAACTAACTCTTTAGAACGGTTCCAAATTACCAATTCTCGAGAGGACTTTCGAATTCCTCCCAACTCTGAGAGACATATTGTTCGAGTGAATTCTTCTGGAGATATAGTTGTTCAGTCTTCTGGATTACCAACTGGACCTTTAATAGGACCTGAGGGTCAAGATCCTTTTTGGACTACTGGCATTTTTAGACGAGATCTCTTTGGCTCAGGAGCAGGCGTTGATATCACTGTCACACCTGAGCTGCCCGAAAAATCTGATCTAGACGCAATACCTTTTACTACTGCCTATTATTTTCCTGGTAGAAACGCTCCACCAACTAACCACATCTTGAATATCCCTCTACAAACGATCCATTACACAATGGTCCCAGATACTATGAGTCCTCACATCAGGATTACAACGGCTAGCCAAGCCCCCATTGGCACACATCTTTCACCCAGATTCACCCCAACTCTTCCGCCTGGATATCATGAGTTGAATGCTTCTATTCCCACTCCTACACAAATCTCATCTGGGACTCTTGGCGTTTCCACTCCTTTTGGGTACCATCTCGTTTTCAGTTTTATTCTGACATTTTCTCGACCCCCTTTCAGAGGACCTCTTCCATCCTCTATCGGAGGCACCGATCCTAGTGGCACCATCCTGTCTTTCACACCTAATTACCAGATTCCTGTTGGTGGAAAATTTCACCTAGGAGGCCAAACCCAATCCCCTTTTGCAGGACAAATCCAAATTGGGACGCAACCCCCGATTGGAGGGAAACCCCCACCGACCCCACCCTATGGTCAAAACATACCTCCATCCTTGGACCAGTATTGGAATTATCTTATTCAACATAATCCTCACTCGACTGGGGTTAACAACCTCAAGCTAGCTCCATCATACCCCCTAGTACATGCCAACCGTATCCAGGCACGTCTAATCCTATTTGGGCCTCGAATTCTCAACCCCATGCCCCTGTTCAAGGGTACAACCCTATGAATTACTTGCCTCCACACCAACAACCGAATATACCTGGATCTTCGCATTATATGAAAACTTCTTATGGTCCCACTGGTCTACCGACGAGACTCCCTCCCCAAAGTCACCAGTACCCACATGTGAATAGGCAGTTACCCTTCTTAGCCACCCTGGACCTCCCTGATCTGTCGATGATTTTAAATGATCCGATCAGTCACTCTCCTCAATGGCCCGCCATACCGGCCAAACTACCATCCGACATCCCTAAATTCGATGGTAAACCGGGAGAGGACCCGAACAATCATGTAATGATTTTTCACCTTTGGTGCTCATCCAACTCCTTGATGGATGACTCTATTCGTTTACACCTTTTTCAGTGACCCCTCATAGGTTTCGCCACGAAGTGGTATATAGAATTACCACGAGGCTTCTTCACTGACTTCAACACCCTTCCTATGGCTTTACTCACCCACTACCAGTTACCGATCCGCTAAGAAATGGGAACCGAGATTTTGAGTTATTTCAAACAAACCAAAGCCACTCATATCTTTGATCACATTCATGAGTGGTGATGGAGACGATGTCTCATCAAACTCAAACTTCTCGATAAGTTGCTGGCAGAGTGGTTCACGAAATCATTCATGAATGACATCGCTCGTGACATTGCCATGGGTGGAGTTGTCACAGAAGAACAGGAAATCAGTCGTGCTCAATACCTTGACCTTGTTTAATCACAAACAAGTACTCTTTACGACTTACTCCCTGACACACCTCGTCCTTCTACTTCTACTACTTCAACTACTCCTACTGCTTCACATGCAGCTGACGGTGTGATTGGCACTTTCTTTTCCCAACCTCACTCCGTCCAAACCTCTAGAAACAACCCCAAAACCATTTCTTCTAATGTTCAAAATGCTCTGTCTCCTACCCCTCCCACCGAAAGACTTCTGAGGTAAACTCTGTTCAATCTACCCCTGCCGGCAAAAATAAATCCAAAAAAGGAAAGGGTAAGAACAAGGAGGATAAAAATAATCCGCAATCTAAGAAAACCAAAACACCACCTATTGACGATAGGGATAAGCGCAAACCTCGATACCCTTGTCTTATCTGTGGTGATGATCACAACACTAAGGATTGTCCACGACGAGCTAAGTTCCTGCAAGGGATACCCTTGATTACTAAGTTCCTTCAAGGGACCACGAAACCCCCCACTCCGGCCGTATTGTCACAACCCTTCTCTTCTCGACAACAAGCCCAATTGGTCATTCATGACCAACCTTCTCCCTCCAATACATCCTATGTCTTAATGTGTACAGGTGATTCAAAGAAGAATGACATCACACTTACCCCTCGAGCCAAAGATTATCCTTCCTCCAAAGAGAAGTTTTATGAAATACCTCCTTCGTTGGTCCAACCATCTCCCACGACTCCACCTACCAATGGTTCTCTTCATCTTGAACGACCGAGCCTAGATATAGTTCTTTGCCCTCCCCCAAAGGGTGTTGTTCGAAAATCGACTTTCAATCCTCATGTACGTGCTGCCTAGAACTACAGTATTGTCGAATATCTAGCCCAAGCACCATCCACGATGTCAGCCCTCGAAGTCCTTCAGAGTTGTCCTATACAACGAAAGGCACTGTTGAAAGCTATTGGCGGAATCGACCCTACGGATATGAATTTAATAATTTTTTACTTGGAAGATCACATTCCAAGGTTACCCCCTCAACTCTCATTCCAAATAAAAGTTATTGTCTCTGACAAAAACATTTGTAGAACAGTTATTGATGAGGGTTCCTCGAAGTGTATCATGTCTATTACCTGCTGGAAAGCCATCGGCTATCCTCCTTTGACTGAATCCCACAACACGCTCAAAGCCTTCAATGGCTCTAGTTTTAAGCCTTACAGTGTCCTCCCTTCATTTCCTATTACGTTAGAAGGAAAAATGGTCAATGTTGAAGTGGAGGTCTTCGACACTCCCCTCGATTACAACCTTCTACTTGGTCGTAGCTGGATCGATTCCATGCGTGCAGTTGTGTCTGCTCTTTTCCGTGTTGTGTGTTTCCCACATCAAGGAAAATAAGTTACCGTAGACCAATTAGTCTTCTTTCACTCTGATGCACATACCGACAATGTACCTTTCATTGCAACCCCCCCCCCTCTGAATATGAGAACGTCAGTGTGGGTCTTCTTGAAGATTCCTCTTTGATGGGTACTTTCCCCATTCCACCACCCGATGTTCCACATCCATTTTTCGCCTCGATCAACATGATCTCCACCTCTGTTCACAGAACCCCTGCGTCTTACAACCCATGGATGGTACCCAACCCCGACAATCATCTTCGTTATGGCGATGAAATGCCTTTGAGTCCGGTCGAATCTTCTTATCAAGCCATTCAATCAGCAACCCCCTCTCTTGGTGATTTATCTCTGGATCCATTCCGCGTCATTTTTTCTACAAATGACATGATTATGTCTGTTATGTCCGTGGAATATACCCCTTGGGATGATGGACATCATCGTTCCATCCTCTTCCTGGAACAACACACCATCGAGGGTTACCAACGACTCCCGACCCTGTCGACCGTTGTCATCATTTCTACCATTCCCGAGTCTACACATGACATGTTCTATGAAGGGAACTTAAGTAAAATCTCACCCACCATCCCCCTCGACATATCCATCAAACCTGGATTTGTTGAAAATGTGCATCTCGAAGCTTTGTGTTCCCATGACGAAGTTGTCACCTACAAGTCTCTTTTCCAAGAATTTCATGACGTCTTTGCATGGAGCTATGAATAAATGTCGGGATTGACCCCAAAATTTTGGTACATGAGATTAAGACATACCTGGGCACTAAACCCGTCCGGCAATGACTTCGTCCGGTCCACCCACATAAAGAAGCCACTATCAAACTTGAAGTTGAAAAACTTCTCAAAGCTGGCTTTATTCACCCTGTGGCTCTAACTGACTTGGTTTCCAATCTTGTTCTGATTGACAAGAAACAAGGCACAATCCACATGTGCGTTGATTATAGGGACATTAACAAAGCTTGTCCTAAAGATAAATTTCCTACCCCCTTCATTGACCAGATTGTCGATGATTGTGCCGGAAGTGAAATCTTCTCTCTGATGGATGGTTTCTCCAGATATAATCAAATCAATATCGTTCCCGCAGACCAACACAAGACCACTTTTATTTGTCCTTGGGGCACTTTCGCCTACCGGAAACTTCCATTCGGTTTAAAGAATGCCGATGCAACTTTTCAGTGTGCTATGTCTTACGCCTTTCATGATATAAAGCACATTGTGCAGCCATATATCGATGACTTACCCGCTCATTCCATGCACCGTGTAGATCATCCAATAAACCTCCGTGCCATTTTCCTTCAATGTCGGTTTTACCACATACGCTTGAATCTCCACAAATGTGTTTTTTGCGTAGAATTCGGCCAACTTATGGACTTTATTATTTCACGTCAAGGGATTAGGGTAGATCCTTTGAAGGTCGAGGTGATTCTCAATCTTCCTCCTCCTTCCTCACTTCGCCAGTTACAAAGTTTGCAAGGGAAGGCAAACTTTCTCCATCGTTTCATCCCGAACTATGTTGAGCTAACTCTTGGATTTACGCAACTGCTCAAGAAAGGTTATGAGTTCGTATGGGATACCACTGCCAACAAAGCTTTCGAAGCTTTGAAACTGTCATTGACACATACCCCACTACTCTTCCCACCGAATTACAGTTAGGATTATTTCCTCTACTTCGCAGCCTCGAACTATACCATCGCTATGGTTCTCGTCCAGGAGGATGATTCTCATGACGAACATGTCATCTATTACTTGATTCAGAGTCTCACGACTATCAAAACCAAGTATTTACATGTTGAAAAACTGGCCTTGGCAGCTATCCAAGTTGTTCAACATTTCCAGCACTATATCCTTTCTCGCAAGACTACGGTAATTTCTAACTGCAACCCTATGCAACACATTCTTACACGCCAATTGCTAGGGGGAAAATAATACAAATGGATCGTAATACTCCAGAAGTTTGGCTTAGAATTCGAACGCTCTAAGTCCAAGAAATCCTTGGTGTTTTCCGAGTTGATATGCGACCTTTCCTTCTCTGAGACGGAAAATGTAGCAGCATATTCATTACCTAATGAATCCCTTTTCCTGATTAGTTCCGATGACCTTCAGTACGGAGATATCATCATATATCTCCAAACCCAGACTTTCTGACCCAATTTGTCTAACACTGACCGCCGTCGAATACGCTACCAAGCCCGTCAGTATATTATCCTCAGTGATACTCTTTATCATTGTGGGATTGAATCCATTTTTCGACGCTGCCTCACATTTGACGAAGCCGAGAAATCCCTAAATGACTGTCATTCTGGAGCCTATGGTGGTCACATGTATGGGTATGCTACCTCCCAGAAGATCTTACGAGCAGGGTATTTTTGGCCTTGTTTATTCAACGATTGTATAATTGTCACCCAAAAATGCCACGCTTGCCAAACCTACAACAATAAAATACAATCACACCCTGCTCCTCTACACCTTGTGGTCTCCATTGGTCATTTTGCGAAATGGGGTATCGATTTCATGACATGTCACCCTCACTCGGCCGGGGGGCATGGATACATTATTGTAGCCATATATTATTTTACAAAATGGGCTGAGGCGATGCCAACATTCGACAATATCGGAAGGACTACAACATTATTTATATTCAATCACATCATTGCTTGGTTTGGTGTTCCTCAAGCTATCGTTACTGACCACGGTAGCCACTTTAGAAAATTCGTGATGTCCAAACTCACTGAAAAGTTGGGTCTTTTCCATGACAACTCAAAACCCTATTACCCACAAGCCAACGGCTAAGTTGAAGCAATAAACAAAATCCTCATTACCATGCTTCGACGAATGATAGGGATTCACAAAACGAGTTGGAACACGATGTTGTTTTCAACATTGTGGGATTACCAGACATCCATTAAGTTTGCTACTGGGTTTACACCATTCTAGTTAGTCTATGGTCTAAAAGCCATCTTACCGATTGAATGTGAGATACCCTCCCTAAAACTAGTCGTCAAACTTCTCCCAAACACTTCTGTCGAAGAAGAATGTCTGTTGTATCTCATGCAATTAGAAGAAACCTGTTGTGATGCAACCCTAGTTATAGAAGCCCAAAAGAAACGTGTCAAAGCCCAATATGACAAACATGTCAAGCCACGCGTTTTCTCCAAAGGCAATCTGGTTCTCCTTTATGAACAAGATCGAGATATGCTAGGAGCCAGAAAAATTGAAGCTATGTGGCGAGGTCCTTATATTGTCAGACGAGTTTTGGATAAAGGAGCTTACGAGTTAGTGGACTATGACGATATCCCTTTGAGTGAACCTAGAAATGGGTTGTACTTAAAGAAGTACTATGCTTAAGATCACCTATGCATGAGTGCTTGTATTTTATTGTATCATACTTTTTGTTACTTTAGTATGATTTTTCGTTATTTGGTCTCTGCCCTCGACCGCTTATCTTGCGTTGTGCTTGGTTTCTAGATGTCGGAGTCTTTGCCACCCCACATTGGCTTTGCCGATGGCGCTAGCCGTAGTACTCAGAACCTTGCTTCTGCTGCATGGGTAATTTACACCCCTACAAATGAACTTATCAGTCTACGAGGTGTGTGCCTCGGTCGTGCGACCAATAATATTGACGAATATAGCATCGTCATCGAATTGTTGATTGATGCTATTTTTCTTGATATCCGCCACCTGGTTATACGACTCGATTCGCAGCTAGTAGTACTACAGTTAAGTAATGTCTATGCTATTTGAAGTCCTACTTTATTACGGGTATACTTACGAATTCGCCTCTTGGAATGTTAATTTTATTATATTGAATATCAACACATTCCTAGATGTATAAATTCATTGACTGATGCATTAGCTAACTATGTGTTAGACAAACATTTGGGGCATTTATAAACCAATCACACATCACATGTATAACACAACACAAAATAAACCGGTAGAAGCCGTATATATGTATATAATGATCAAAAGTTTTTACAAAAATCTTTTGTCCAAGGATCAAAATCTCAGAATACGAATCCCATAGCTTCTACAAAGTAGCATCACGGATGACGCTCAGGATAACACACAATTTCTCGGGCTACCCTATGGAGTAATCGATTGAGAGACTTGAACACACCCATAGTATGGCACTGGTAATGTCTCGGGATATCCCCAATAGCAATATCTGAGACGTCTACGGTCAACCCCTCCAAGTTCTGTTCCACTACCTCATAGTCGTCGGCATCCCATATCGCCACTGGAGCCGCTTCTCCTCACCGTTGAATGGGAGACGTTCCTGGAGGTCGATATGGCCCCACATCTATGTCATCAAAAATAATTTTTTTGATTAGTTCTTGGATAAACATAAAAACATTTCATATGATAAAATTTGCAAAAACATTTAAAAAGAACAAAATGTGTACTTCTTACCTAAGTCACCCCATTGAGCATCCTCAGGTAGGGCCAAATCCGGATCCCCTCGGAAATCCAAACCAGCATATGCGTAGTCATCGATCATCATCATCTGGGGCCTCAACTAATCAAAAAATGAATCATTATACTTGATTATAGGCCCTGCTACGTGTCGAGCCATGATGTTGCACCACCTCAACATCCTCGGATCATGTGGGGCCAGTAAACCCCATTCAACTTGTAGTCGCAGTAGTGGGACCCTCTCGAGGATGAATGACACCAAAAGTGATGTGTACGCAATCTGCTTCAAGTCACCCTTTTTACACTTCGTCAATTGTCTCTTCATACTGCGGAGAACTGCATCTAACCAGTTGAAGACCCGAGGCTCTGTGCACTCTATGGCGTATCAGAAATAGCTCTGGAGAGCCATGTGTGGAGCCGCACTCCCAGCCATGTGTGCAATAGTAAACAAGATGGTCCGTAGGGTCAGATCTTGGACCCCCCAAATGGCAACCTTACCCTTGCTTATATTTTCCTCGGGAACACAATACTCGCTAAAATACTTTCTCATAGGGAGTCCGCCGCCTCTACCTCCGGTCAAAGTAGCATGGTATCCACGCCATAACAACCCCGTTAGAAAATAGATATCCTCGATATCTAGTGTCAGCGTATGGACTCCCACATGAAATAATTGTTGATCCACATCCCACATGTGGACCAGGTATTCCAACAACCTGAGTTGGGCTCTCATGCATGGAATCCTGAAAAAATTTCAAGAGCCCACAGTCCCGGAGGGCAACGACTATACTCGGGTCATTCCCGACAATGGAATCATCCTCCTCATGTTCTCTTTCTCTCCATTCCAACATTGTGATGGTCAAACACCTGCAAAAGAGCCATGAGAGGGAAGTCAACAACTTGTTTTAAACTCTTGCATAATTTTTATTGAGCAAAACCTTACTTTAAAATCCATTTTTCAGCCCCCGAAGGTGAGCCTTTTTCACAGTGCGAGATTCTCGCAGGTCCCGCATGGCCCACTTGTCAGAATTCTTGGGTGCATGTTTCGACCCTAAAATGGACTCAAAACCCAAAAAATTGCCAATAAAAACCAAAAATAAACGATGGAAAAGTTAGAGAATCAAGAGATTACCTCGTTGGCTGAAACGGTTCGTCGAATGATCTCTTGTGCCTCCTGTAATCGAGAAAATAAATTTGGGGGAAAATGACGTATGTTGGACAAGTTTTTGGCCAAATCACAATGAAATAGTAAAAAACCCTTTTTACCCATATTTATTCACTTTTTACTATTTTTTTTATTTTTTATATTATTTTTATTACTTTTTCTATAAAACCTAATACCCTAATAGCCTTGTGAGTGTGGTTTTTCACATATATCACAACTTCAAAGACCGAACGAGGGGGTATGAGTGTTTTTTCTTTTGTTGCATGTATGACTACGTTTTTAGGGTTTTTTAGAAAAAACCTCAAGCTTAGTCTTCTTTCGTTCTCGCGCTCGAAAATATATGAGAATGTAACCAAGTATACTTTTTCTCGTCTTTTCGTACTCGTCATAGTAACATGAAAACAATGAATGTAAAGGAATATCCTTTAAGCTCTTTTCACGCTCCATAAAAATGAAAATATTGCCGAGCGATATTGTTCTTTTCACGCTCGTTAAAGTAGTTGAAGAAAATGTTCGACGGGCGATAGTTTATCACTTTTTCAGTCTCGTCGAACTCTTTTATGAAAAAGGAACTCAGAGAGTTCTCTTTAAGTGTTTTTCAAACTCTCAAAACATGAAAAACCCACGAGTTTTCTATCCTTGTACTCGTTAAACAAACATTGAAAGACCCGCAATGGGACCGAACCACTCCTTCCTAGGGTGCGTTAAACATACTCCGAGGGAATCATCCAAAGGATGAGCTTACATCAACAATCATATGTTATCCTCCTCAAGCTTGTGTAAAAATAAAGAGGTACTCGCCAGAAATGGTGGGGGAAATTTTGGAAAAGGGATGTATTTTCGTATTCATATTAATGGCAATAAGCGTCACTCTTGAACATGACACCCCCTATTCTTCATTTGAATCCAGGTTGGGAAATCCATTTTTCTCTTGTTTGACTTGCTACAAGGTCATATCTTGGGTCGTCTTTGAGTTAGTGCTTCCAATTCCTTGGTTGTGTCGTTCATATGTTCAAGAGAAGTTCACATGAGCCCTCTATTGAGTCGGCCATCTGCAATTGTCCATTCTTACTATGTCAGCCTTCCCTGTGTTTGTTTCGACCCATATTCATACTTTGTTTCATCCTCAAAATATGTTACTTATTTCGTGTCATTGATGGGGAATACATCAAGGCCCTCCTGTGACGAGTCTTGTTCCATCGACTCCAACTCATTATCTGGAAATGAGACTAAGAAACCATTTAGTACCTTGGAACCTGCATGCCTTAATGGCAGGTCTCTTCACTTTCGACAGAGGTTTCACATCATTGATCCCTGATCGAGAGATTCCACTGCGTGCTCGACTTCAGCTCATTCATTTTCATTTGTTCAGATTGTACTTCAATACCTTGGGAGTCATTGACATCAATGGTGATTTCCCTCGCACTTGTTAACGATTTTCATCAATGACAGGTAATCAAGTGGTTTCTACCATGTTCGACTTCAACACATGTAATCACGTGGCTAGATTCATACTTTCAAGTGACGGGATTGAAGACCCTGTGTCTCATCTTTTTTATCCAGGCTGTGATGGAGTATGCATTATTTGTATCGACACATATATCCACTTTGTATGTCATGTGGCTATGTCGTCTTAATTCAAGTCTTCTCGCAGAGATCCATAGTGTATTCCTAGTGACTATATAGCATTTTGATGGCATGGATCCACAGTGTATGATTGGTGGCCATGACCTACATTTATGATTCTATTCATTTGTGATTTGAGCATGGGAATGCCTACCTCATAACTAGTATTAT
Source organism: Picea glauca (assembly GCA_000966675.3). Classification (NCBI taxonomy): domain Eukaryota; kingdom Viridiplantae; phylum Streptophyta; class Pinopsida; order Pinales; family Pinaceae; genus Picea; species Picea glauca. The sequence goes on from JZKD02S1432439.1 coordinate 55,748, forward strand.
ATTCTATAGATGCTTGGTTGTTTATAGGTTTCCGATTAGGTGTGCTCCTTGTTTCTGACATAGACACACATTTTACAAAGTATTTCAGCTATCACAAGTTCCGGCCTCATACTTTGGGGGGAATTCTGTTACACATAATTTTGGTCACTCTGGTGATGTCTCTACAAGTGATGTATTCAGGCTCCCACAAGGACTTTTTGCCTGAGAAAAGTGACTGTTGTATTCTTCCAAAAAACACATTTTTAAGATGAGTTCACAGGCTGCCTATATTACAGGGTGAGAAAATCCTTCATTCTTGCAGGCAACCCAAACTTAGGGTGCGAACTGTTCACAGTTTTCTCTATAGGTAGGGTGTGAACCTGTTTCAAAGCTTGGAAAAGAGAAGAGGTCATGAAGGTTCTAGAAGGGAATCTTCTAGAAAATGAGTTGGAATTCACATGGTTGGCATCCTACTGACTTCTCAGATTTAGTGGGATCATCCTCATCCATTTAACCATCTCTCCTTCTCCTATATATTGAAATGTTTCTCATGGAAAAGGTTAAGCAAGATTGAATGAAGAATTGGTGACAAAATTGTGTGAAGAACTCTGCTTGGATAGAAGCTTGAAGACTCTATTTGGTCTATCAAGTTGTATTGTATCTTCTTCATGCAAGTGTAGAGCAAGTATGTGTGTTGGAACCAAGGGTCATTGAAAGGAAGCTTGCGACATCAAGGAGATCTGGTTTTATCTTCTACTTTCATTTAATATAATACAACTGCATGTCCCTTTCCCATAAAATCACTCTTATTTTATTGCATAACTCCTTGATCATATGCATAGGTTGGCATTGAATATACTTTTCTATATTCACTTTGGTTGGTTTGTGTTGTCTTGGACATGATTTCACAAGATCACTGGAGCGAAGTGGGAACAACAGAGACCTAAGGAAGCGATATAAAGGTATGTCACTCATTCCTTCTTAGTAATAGATTCAATGACCACAACTTAGGGAAAGAGTCATGTCCTGTCCTATTTTGTTCTACATACAGGTGGATCTAGGGAGATCTGTTAGTGTCCCCTCCTATAGATTTATCCGATAACACCTAGGAGATGAAGCGCCAAAAGTCATGTGGGCCTTGATTGGGTAAGTGAGTACATCAACTTCCCAGGGTCGTAACTTTTGCATACGATCTCCGTTTTAGGTGTGTGATAGCTCGTTGGAAAGGTATTGTTGAGGAGATTCATTTTGGGTGTAAAAAATCATGCCTTTGGATATCATTGATAACCTAGATCTCAAAAAACCTTCATTTGGGCCCTCAAAATGGCCCCAAAAGTTAAAAATTGCTAAAAATAGTAAATTGTCAAAATTGCAAGAAAATTGTTTTGAGCCAGTTGAAAAAGGTGGGTGGCCACCAATATCCACTTGGATCAATCCTCACTCCTTATGAAGAAATGTTATCCATTGCGTTGAATTCCCGGGGGAGAGGGAAAAGCGTTTGCTGAATCTGCATCTTGGTGAGCTGCTTGCCTTGCAGGACACGTCGCGCTGCTTAGTTTGTAGAAGTTTGTCATGAACCTATTGAGGCTGAGGTCATTCAAAACGTCAGGCTACATGAGAGGATGATGTGCAGAAGGAATCTTTGTGGTTTGTTGCAACCTTGTCAACTTGCTTCTGTTTGATAGAAGGTGCTTGGGGCGAGGCTGTAGTGGTTGCAGTGTCCTTCTGTTCTCCTTTTGAACAGATTGTGAAGAAGCTAAATTTTGCAGTCTGAGATACCACCTTGCGACACTTTTTAGGTGGAACAATAGTTGGAACTACCTCTGGTATTCTGTAGAGATGACCCCCCAGAGAAACAATGACATTATGGGGTCGAGTCTCATAAACAACATGGTGCTTCCACATATATGGTTGTCCCAAGAGAACATCACAGACATCCAGTGGGGCAACATCACATAATACCTCATCCTTGAAGGGTTGGATGCCGTATGAATATTGACATTGTTGGATGACATAGAGATCTTGTCCTTGGTGAAGCCACCCGATGTTGTATGGCTGCGGGTGTGGTGTTGTCGAAAATCCCAATTGTTTGACGACCTCTGTTGAGATGAGGTTCTTATGGCTCCCGCTATCAACAATAAAATGCAGCGGGTTCCCCTTCACCCACATATGTGAATGAAAAAGACACTTCCAGTCTTCAGGATCTGTTGGTTCTTCTGGTTGAATTGCTGCGGTCGCGAAAATAGTAGTGGGGTCCGCATCAATGATCCGTCCTTTACCATTATTTCCATAATCATATTCTGAATTAGGGTTCGGCTCTTTGTCTTTGATCTCGACCACCAATGACTATTTTGAGTGACATTCATCGGTGTTCTGCCACGGGATTTTGTGGAACTCGCACCATTTTCTAGTGTCCTTCTTTGTCTTCCCATGACCCTTCTTTCCCTGTGTCTTGGACAGGTTTTCAGAAGACTGTTTGTTAGGGCCGTCTTTTTCATACATCGGTTGTTGCATATTTGCAGACCCGAACTCCCATTTGTTCCGGTGCTTAAATTTACTGTCAATTTTGATAGCATATCGATAAGCCACACCAAGTGATGAGATGTCCAAAAAATCCATTTTAGTTTGGATGTATCTGTGTAGAGCCCCACGGTATTTCAGAACCAAATGTCGCTTAGAGTCTTTGATACCCAGCTTGGTGCGCAAGGTATGTAAGGTATTGGTGAACTCCAGAACTGCTTGGCCCCTCTCTTGTCGCAGTGTGGTCCATCTCATGTACTGGTCCTCATAGTTGCCAACAGGGTAATACTATTCCTTTACCGCATCCACAAAAAAATCCCAAGTGGGATCGACCCCATATATTCCAGGCTCCTCTGTGGAACTTTGATCCCAGTAAGTTTCCCACCAATGTTTGACACGATGGAGAGCTTTAAGGAGTGCGAAGGTGATCTTTTCTTTGTCGTAAAAATTGTGAACAGAGAAATAACGTTTTAGCAGAGTTAACCATTTTTCTAGGACTTCTGCATCTATCTGTAATTCAAATACAGGAATATCAAAATTAACTTTTACCTTGAAAGACAAGGTGCCTCCAAAGTGGCTGCTTGATGAAGATGCACCTGCTATTATCGGCAGGCATTGAAGGATGTGGGCAAAATTCTCCATCATTTCATCCCTCTGTCACATGAGAGCTTGCTCAAGCAACAGATTGATAGGATCATCTGCTCTGTCGTTTTTCTTTTCTTTTGCCATTGAGGGTTTCTTTGGTGTGTGAGAGAGATTGTCTTCAAGAGAGACAAGCTCGAGACCCACCTTGCTATACTCGGACCTCCTCGGGGACATGCACTGAAAAAATGATCAAGAGCAGCCTGCTCTGATACCACTGATATAGATTATTTTCGGCACGAAATGAGAGCGGAGATATAATAAAGAAATGAAGAGAGATTTTATTTTTTTACAGTAATACACGATTTCTATTAATGAAAGAAATGTAGAGAGACTGTAAAAATACAGAGTGAAAGACTTGCTAGAATTCTTGCAGCTTATCTCTGAGAAGAGATGTCATGGCTACTTGCATTCGCAAGAAGATGGTTACAATGAGGCTCCCAAGGCCTTTTTACAATAAAAAGGAATGTCAAAAACCCTAGACATCCGAAAACCTAACCCTAGGAGATGAAGCACCAAAAGTCGTGTGGGCCTCGTTTGGGTAAGTGAGTACATCAACTTCTCGGGGTCGTAACTTTTGCATACGATCTTCGTTTTAGGCGTGTGATAGCTCATTGGAAAAGTATTGTCGAGGAGATTAATTTTGGGGGATCAAATATTCCTTCAAATATCATTGAAAACCTCGATCACGAAAAACCTTCATTTGGGCCCTCAAAATGGCCCCGGAAGTTAAAACTGCTAAAAATAGTAAATTTCAAAAATTGCCAGAAAATTATTTTTTGCCAGTCGGAAAAGGTGGGTGGCCACCAATATCCACCTGGATCAATCCTCCCCCCTTAGGAAGAAATGGTCTCCATTGCATTGAGTTCCTGGGGGAGAGGGAAAAGCGTTTGTTGAATCTGCATCTTGGTGAGCTGCTTGCCTTGTTGGAGACGTCGCACTGCTCAGTTTGTGGAAGTTTGTCACGAACCTATTGAGACTGAGGCTATTCAAAAATTCAGCCTACATGAGAGGACGATGTGCAGAAGGAATCTTTGTGCTTTGCTGCAACCTTGTCAACTTGTTTTTGTTTGATAGAAGGTGCTTGGGGCGAGGTTGTAGTGGTTTCGGTTTCCTTATGTTCTCCTTTTGAACAGATTGTGAAGAAGCTAAATTTTGCAGTATGAGATACTACCTTGCGACACTTTTTAGGTGGAATAGTAGTTGGAACTACCTTTGGTATTCTGTAGAGATGACCCCCCAGAGAAACAATGACACTGTGGGGTCGAGACTCATAAACAACATTGCGCTTCCACATATATGGTTGGCCTAAGAGAACATCATAGACATCCAGTGGGGCAACATCACATAATACCTCATCCTTGAAGGGTTGGATGTCGTATGACAATCGACATTTTTGGCTAACACAGAGATCTCGTCCTTGGTGAAGCCACCCGATGTTGTATGGCTGCGGGTGTGGTGTTGTCGACAATCCCAACTGTTTGACGACCTCTGCTAAGATAAGGTTCTTCTAGCTTCCACTATCAACAATAAAATGCAGCGGGGTCCCCTTCACCCACATCAGTGAATGAAAAAGGCACTCCCCCTCTTTAGGATCTGTTGGTTCTTCTGGTTTAATTGTTGTGGTCACGACAATAGCAGTGGGGTCCACGTCAATGATCTAGCCTTTACCATTATTTCCAGAATCAGATTCTGAATCAGGGTTCGACTCTTTGCCTTTGATCTCGGCCACCATTGAATTTTTTGAGCGACATTCATCTATGTTGTGCCAGGGGATTTTGTGGAACTCACACCATTTTTCGGTGTCCTTATTTGTCTTCCCGCACCCCTTCTTTTCCTATGTCTTGGACTGGTTTTCAAGAGACTGTTTGTTAGGGCCGTATTTTTCATTCTTTGGTTGTTGCAGATTTGTAGACCCGAACTCCCATTTGTTCTTGTGCTTAAATTTTTGCTCGATTTTGACAGCATATCGATAAGCATCACTGAGTGATGAGATGTCCAGAAAATCCATTTTAGTTTGGATGTATCTGTGTAGAGCCCCACGGTATTTCAGAACCAAATGTCGCTCGGAGTCTTTGATACCCAGCTTGGTGCGCAACATATGGAAGGTATTGGTGAACTGCAGAATTTCTTAGCCCCTCTCTTGCCGCAGTGTGGTCCATATCATGTATTGGTCCTCATAGTTGCCAACAGGGTAATACTGTTCCTTTACTGCATCCACAAAAAAATCCCAAGTGGGATCGACCCCATATATTCCAGACTCCTCTGTGGAACTTTTCTCCCAGTAGGTTTCCCACCAATGTTTGAAATGAGGGAGAGATTTAAGGAGTGTGAAGGTGATCTTTTATTTGTCGAAAAAATTGTGAACAGAGAAATAACCTTCTAGCAGGGTTAACCATTTTTCTAGGGCTTCTGCATCTATCTGTGCTTCAAATAAAAGAATATATAAATTAACTTGTACCTTGAAAGGCGATGTGGCTCCAAAGAGGTTGCTTGATGAAGATGTGCCTGCTGTTATCGACAGGCGTTGAAGGATGTGGGAAAAATTCTCCATCATTTCGTCCCTCTGTCACATGAGAGATTTCTCAAGCAACAGATTGATAGGATCATCTGCTCCATCATTTTTATTTTCTTCCACCATTGATGGTTTCTTGGGTGTGCGAGAGCAATTGTCTTCAAGAGACATAAGCTCGAGACCCAACTTCCTATACTCGGACCTCGTCAGGGACATGCACTGAAAAAACGATCAAGAGTAGCATGCTCTGATACCACTGATCCAGATTATTTTCGACACAAAATGAGAGAGAAGATATAATAAGGAAATGCAGAGAGTTTTTTTTTCTTTTACAGTAATACATTATTTCTATTAATGAAAGAAATGTACAGAGGCTGTAAAAATACAGAGTGAAAGATTCGCTAGAATGGTGGTAGCTTATCTCTGAGAAGAGATGTGACGGCTACTCGCATTCGCAAGAAGATGGTTACAATGAGGATCCCAAGGCCTTTTTACAATAAACAGGAATGCCAAAAACCCTAGACATCCGAAAACCTAACCCTAGGAGATGAAGCACCAAAAGTCATGTGGGCCCCATTTGGGTAAGTGAGTACATTAACTTCCCAGGGTCATAACTTTTGCATACGATCTCCGTTTTAGGCGTGTGATAGCTCGTTGGAAAGGTATTATCAAGGAGATTAATTTTGGGGGTTCAATCATGATTTTATCTATCATTGAGAACCTTTATCTCGAAAAAACTTCATTTGGGCCCTCAAAATGGCCCCAGAAGTTAAAAACTGCTAAAAATAGTAAATTGACAAAATTGCCAGAAAACTGTTTTGAGCCAGTCGAAAAAGGTGGGTGGCCACCAATATCCACCTGGATCAATCCTCCCTCCTTAGGAAGCAATGGTATCCATTGCGTTGAGTTCCCGGGGGAGAGGGAAAAGCATTTGCTGAATCTACATCTTGGTGAGCTGCTTCCCTTGCTGGAGATGTCGCGTTGCTCAGTTTGTGGAAGTTTGTCATGAACTTGTTGAGGCTAAGGCCATTCAAAAAGTCTAGCTATATGAGAGGACGATGTGCAGAAGGAATCTTTGTGCTTTGCTGCAACCTTGTCGACTTGCTTTTGTTTGCTAGAAGGTGCTTGGGGCGAGGTTGTAGTGGTTGCAGTGTCCTTATGTTCTCCTTTTGAACAGATTGTGAAGAAGATAAATTTTGCAGTATGAGATACTACCTTGCGACACTTTTTAGGTGGAAAAGTAGTTGGAACTACTTCTGGTATTCTGTAGAGATAACCCCCCAGAGAAACAATGACACTGTAGGGTCAAGACTCATAAACAACATGGCGCTTCTACATATATGGTTGTCCCAAGAGAACGTCACAGACATCCAGTGGGGAAACATCACATAATACCTCATCCTTGAAGGGTTGGATGCCATATGACAATCGAAACTGTTGGCTGACATGAAGATCTCGTCCTTGGAGAAGCCACCCGATGTTGTATGGCTGCAGGTATGGTGTTTTCGACAATCCCAACTGTTTGAAAACCTCTGCGGAGATGAGGTTCTTCTGGCTTCTTCTATCAACAATAAAATGTAGTGGGGTCCCCTTCACCCACATCTGTGAATGAAAAAGGCTCTCCCACTCTTTAGGATCTTTTGGTTCTTCTGGTTGAATTGTTGTCGTCGCGACAATAGCAGTGGGGTCCACGTTAATGATCTGGCCTTTACCATTATTTCCAGAATCAGATTTTGAATCAGGGTTCGACTCTTTGCCTTTGATCTCAACCACCAATGAATTTTTTGAATGACATTCATCTGTGTTGTGCCAGGGGATTTTGTGGAACTCGCACCATTTTCCGGTGTCCTTCTTTGTCTTCCCGCGACCCTTATTTTCCTGTGTCTTGGACTGGTTTTCAGGAGAGTGTTTGTTGGGGCCGTCTTTTTCATACTTCAGTTGTTGCGGATTTGTAGACCCGAACTCCCGTTTGTTCTGGTGCTTAAATTTCTGCTCGATTTTGACAACATTTCGATAAGCAGCACCGAGTGATGAGATGTCCAGAAAATCCATTTCAGTTTGGATGTATCTGTGTAGAGCCCCACGGTATTTCAGAACCAAATGTCGCTCGGAGTCTTTGATACCCAGATTGGTGCGCAAGGTATGGAAGGTATTGGTGAACTCCGGAGCTTCTTGGCCCCTCTCTTGTCAAAGTGTGGTCCATCTCATGTACTGGTCCTCATAGTTGCCAACAGGGTAATACTGTTCCTTTACCGCATCCACAAAAAAATCCCAAGTGGGATCGACCCCATATATTCCAGACTCCTCTGTGAAACTTTTCTCCTAGTAAGTTTCCCACCAATGTTTGACATGAGGGAGAGCTTTAAGGAGTGCAGAGGTGATCTTTTCTTTGTCGGAAAAATTGTGAACAGAGAAATAAACTTCTAGCAGAGTTAACCATTTTTCTAGGGCTTCTGCATCTATCTGTCCTTTAAATACAGGAATATTAAAATTAACTTGTACCTTGAAAGACTAGGTGCCTCCAAAGTGGTCGCTTGATGAAGATGCGTCAGCTATTATCGACAGGCGTTGAAGGATGTGAGCAAAATTCTCCATGATTTTGTCCCTCTATCGCGTGAGAGCTTGCTCAAGCAACAGATTGATAGGATCGTCTACTCCGTCATTTTTCTTTTCTTTTTCCATTGAGGGTTTCTTGGGTGTGCGAGAGAGATTGTATTCAAGAGAGACAATCTCGAGACCCAACTTGCTATACTCAGACCTCGTCGGGGACATGCACTAAAAAAACGATCAAGAGAAGCCTGCTCTGATACCACTGATCCAGATTATTTTCGGCATGAAATGAGAGTGGATATATAATAAAGAAATGTAGAGAAATTTTGTTTTTTTACAGTAATACATGATTTCTATTAATGAAAGAAATGTACAAAGACTGTAAAAATATAGAGTGAAAGACTCGCTAGAATGGTGGCAGCTTATCTCTAAGAAGAGATGTGACTGCTACTCACATTCATAAGAAGATGGTTAAAATGAGGCTCCCAAGGCCTTCTTACAATAAACAGGAATGCCAAAAACCCTAAACATCTGAAAACCTAACCCTAGGAGATGAAGCGCCAAAAGTCATGTTGGCCCTGTTTGGGTAAGTGAGTACATCAACTTCTCGAGGTCGTAACTTTTGCATACGATCTATGTTTTAGGTGTGTGATGGCTCTTTGGAAAGGTATTGTCGAGGAGATTCATTTTTGGGGATAAATCATTGTTTTGGCTATCATTGATAACCTTTATCTTAAAAAACCTTCATTTGGGCCCTTAAAATGGCCCCGAAAGTTAAAAACTACTAAAAATAGTAAATTTCCAAAATTGCAAGAAAACTGTTTTGAGCCAGTTGGAAAAGGTGGGTGGCCACCAATATCCACCTGGATAAAATATTTTTTAAGCAACCTCTTTAAGATAACATCATGAGGATAAGTCCTCTTGTATTTTTATAGAGGTGGTAATCCTCTTTCTTCGTATATGGAAGATTCTTCTTTTGAATTTAGATGCATGAAATGGAAAAGCTTAACAAATATTCCACTAAAACTCTTATATAGAGATGTAAAAACTCTTATATTCATATATATAAACCCTTATATAGAAATGTACATGTTAAGCACATCATCTCATTCAAGAAGAAGAAATAACTTGTCTACAGAGGTTTGTATCTACAGTGTTTGGAGTCTTCTTTCAACATATATTCTTCCTTCCTTGTAAAATAATGTGAATCTAAATCAGTTACGACTTTGCAGGATGAAAGAAAAGAAAAATGGACAAGTCATCAAAGAAATTTACAGGACTTCTACATTAATATCAAATGAGTTTGTAAAGCATCATCTCCTCAAGAATCCATTAATACATCACCACACAAATTCATAAAAATAGCATGACACTTGAATAGTTATTTGAGAGAGAAATTAATAATAATATCCCAAATATAACAAGTTTAACCATGTATGAAACAACAGGGATGAAACAATCTCAACTATATCTCAATGACAATTAGATCAACTGAATTAAACTGCATTTTCCATTTTACAGGCAAGGATTTTGCTTCTCTGGACCTGAAATATAAAAAAAAACGACTGGAAAAATTTAGAAAAAGAGTTTATCAAACTCAAATCTTCCTATTGCAAACATACATGGAAAAACTGATGGAAAGAATAAAGTATAAAGAAAGAAGAGGAATAAATTTTATCACGCTAATTCACAAAATCTTAGAAAGGCAACACTTGCTTCTTGCAAACTCTCCACTGCTGCAAAAAAAGAATCATGATTTCCAATCCTCTGAATATGCTTATTTTCCTCTTTTATAATATTATCTTCATCTTCTTGAAACTAATTTTAAGTTAGGTCTTTATTTCCCCCTTTGTAAATGTGAACTCATATATTAGTGCCATCAACTAGGACCCACTTTAGAAGCTCGAAAATTTATTTTGATAAAAAAAATTCAAAATTAATTTGTTGCCAAGATTGAAAATACTCCCTACTGTAATTTAATGTTTGGGGAATTATAGTTGTTATTATAGCCATGGAAACCACTTTCAAATTGTTCTACATGTCTCTAGATTTCCAACGAGATCTCATTTTCTCAATTTGGACATCGAGATCAAAATTTATGGCCTCCGGAAGATAGAGACTCAACAATTGTTGATCTATCCATGTGAATTCTGAGTCCTTGATTTTAAATCCACCCCATTTATCCCACATGTATTGGGCAATAGTTCGCATGTCATGTTTATAAGATAAATGCATCCCCATATTATTTGTGTGTGAAATGGAGAGAACTATGGAACCCTTCGTAGCTTTTGCATAGTGTAACTTTTGATTGCCACCTCATCACCCAGTCATCATGCCAAGTCACTGTCGAGTCATCTATGTCCAACCCATACCCTCCAAGTGTCACCCAGGGGTAGGTTCACATTACTGCCACATCTCCCAATATGGTACGTCCATGTCACTGCCATGTGTCCAAATATGATAGGTCCAAGTCACTACCATGTGTCCCCACATGCCAAAACAGGGGGAGGGGAATAAAACTCAGGAATATAAAATGATGAATAATATTTGAAAATAAACGAAGTGTTTATAGATTATGTGATGTATAAAAATCATAATATGGAATCATTCATTCAAAAAGTTAAGAATCATAATATGGAATCATGCATTCAAAAAGTTAAGAATTAGTAAAATCAACATCCACAATCATGAAAAATGAATAAGTATGGAGTATAGAGAGGAAGGAGAATGAGGGAAAATGACTAAGTATGGAGAGTAGAGAGGAAGGAAAATGGATTAAAATGACTAAGTATGGAGTAAGGAGAATGAGACTAAGTATGGAGTGTGGAGAGAGTAAGGAAAATGAGAAAAATGATTAAGTATGGAGTAGTACTATAGAGAGGAGTGAGGTATTGCAAAATGTGGGAGAAAATTGGCATATATTGGGCATATGACCTCTGTTTTAGATTCTGTAAAATGTTGGACGAAGATGAGACATAGGGATATTCAGTGAGAAAATGGACACAAATATTTTCTTCTTTTTAACATCTTTTTCTTTTCTTCTCTTTTGTTAAAAAGTAAAACCACTTCGGTTGGCCTTGCGTGAAGAAGAACTGCAACAATGATTCTGAATTATTGAAACTTGTTGGGTATTCATGATAAATAGGTGAGAGTTATTTGGCACTTTCAATTTTTGAAAATTTTGGTCTACATTTGAAAGAGACATAGGTTCAAATATTCACCCTAATCACCTAGTTTATGGGTGTCAGGAAAGCACATCAAAAGTTGGTCAACATTTCTCTTTTTCCTGCAAACTGGTTGTTTGAAAGGTCCATAGATTTAAATCTCTTGAGGTTCCCTAGATTTGGAGAAATTGGGTTGGAGAGGCTATTCACTTGTAGAAATAGTGTATCTAGATTCACTAGATTACTGAACCTCATAATAATGGGACCAGATAACCCATACATGGACATATCCAGACAAACAAGATTCATCAACTTCCCACTTCAGGAGGTATTCCACCATCAAATTCATTGTAATAGTCCACGCAAATCTCTTTAAGGTGACTGATATTTCCTAGTTCTTCCATAAATTTTCCTATTGGTTCATTTCCATAGATTGTAATATACTACAGCTTATTCCATCCACCAAAATCAACAAGAATGACATTAGAAAAGTAGTTCCCTCCAAGGTGAATATGCATGAGATTCATCAGCCGAGTCATGTTCATTGGCAATGGCATTTTGAAATTTTTTTTGTAGACATATAAGATCTCCAAATACTTCAATCTAGAGAAGTTAGAAGGGAAATACCCAATAAATGTTTTATTGGATATGTTGAATGAACGAAGGCCTATGGCATTGGTGACCTCGTAAGGGAATGGGCCAGCAAAGGAACTAGTTGTAACTATGAAATTGATAAGGCTATGACATTAATATAATAATTTGTCCAGAGAGATTCATGTTTGAGATATCTAGAGATATAATATGATCAAAGTGATCACATTGGAAACCTGCCTGGGAATAATGGTGGGGATAATAAGTCTCTAACGAGCTATCTAAAAATCCTTTGGGATCAACGATGGTTGATTTCAGAGAAAGAAGAATCTTGGCATTGGAAGAATGTGATGAATTTGCTATAACAAAGAACCCCATAAGAAAAATGAGGAGGATAAAGACACCAATGCAAACACAACACAATTCTAGTTGTACAACACCCACATCATGATCCTGTTGATATGGACCTTGAAGCTTCAGGATCCATGGAGGATAATGACAAGAACAGTTCTTTAGGGGATTCCAGTAACCAAGGGTGGTGGTAATAACCCTACGCAATATGGTGCTGGTAAATAACCCTTTGCAAGTAGGTTCCAAGGATATGGACCTCCCATAGGAGAAAGGTGAAAATGGACCTTAATTCATGGATATGTTGGCAATTAATACCTCTGGGCTTGGGAATCAATACATGGAAAAGTTATGAATCCTGACACGTGGCATGATCCCATAATTCTTTAACATACAATGAATCTTAGAAAGGAATCGTCCCCTTAAAAGAGTGTTGATCCCATAATTCTTTGACAGACAATGAAGCTTAGAAAAGAATCGTTCCCTTAAAAGAGTGCCTTCAACATAACAAGCATATGTAATATATAGTTTATAAAGATAATTTTTAGTCCATTGAAGAGAATAAACATAATTATAAACATTATTTATTTGAATTTATAATGACAAACATATTTATTAGATTTTGTAAAATGTGTATAATATTTTTAATATAAGAAAAACCATATTTATTAAAATATATAAAGATGAGAAAATATAAATTTAGAGTTTCATTAAATGATTAATCATATAAACATCATATAATATAAATTAATGTAAATATCTATATAAATAATAATATGTTTAAAGATATTACAACAAATTTGCATACAATTAGTCATTTTTTTAAAATGATTTTACAATTATGGATTTCATATAATCTTAAAATTTGATTGAAAATCAATTATATAAACATCATTTAAATAAATTTAAAAGCATAAAAAATAATTAAGGCTTATGCCTTCAAACATTTACTTCAAATCAATTAATAAGTTAACATAAATATCACAACAAATTTTGTCACATAAATATATTGATTATCTTCTTTTAATTTCCTTTAAAAAAAATTTACCTTTATAATTTTAAAAATTTATTGAAAAATCAATCACATCAATATCATAAAAATAATCATATAAACTAATTCAAACATTTTAGAAAGAGTAAAACATTTAAGGTTATCAAAGTAAGTTTGGTCAAAGTAATAAAGTATTTTGGAAGGCTTACATGGATACGATTGTTATAGTTATTAATAAATCCAAAAAACGGTAAGTCGTAAGTCTCACTCTCATCTAGGGTTTACCCTAGTCACCAAACTAATCTCTAGCTTTTGTCAACACAACCATCGTCTATTCCACGATCTTGTTAACAAGAGCTCAAAGGGGATTTTCAAGTGCCACTGGGAAGTGAGTGTCTTAATTTCATAGGAGTATCAATGGATGATAGCTTTCAATCTAATATTGAAGTGTTCAAGACTTTGGTTAAATCACTGAATCAATCCAAGGGATCTCACTCTCCTTAGAGTAAATTTTTTATAAATTTGGACACCATTTTTTAGTTGGATTTATCAACCCCATAAACAACAATAAGTGCTTTCACCTTGTCTAAGCACACTCTAGTTAGAAATTTCACAAGCCTTTGGCCCAATCAAAAATATGCAAACACATGTGTAGCAGAGCATTAGGAACCCAAGACTTAAGGTCAGGTATCCCTGTTTTCACTTAGTTGAGGATTCTATGTGTCTTTTTTTTCAAAATAAGGAGGATCACAACTTGTTTTTCTTCGCCATACCCTATTTCACGGGATCCATGGGTATGTATTTATATTGATGGTCTCTTGAATTCAATCCAGAAGAGAATATATCAACAGTCCATATGTGGGTCATGTTGCATCACCTTCCTAATAATCTTCTGGGTGAAAACTCCCTTAGAGCCATTGAGGACAAATTGGGTTGATATCTCAACCGAGCATAGCCAAAATGCAACCTACATTCTTGTGCCATAATATGCATGGAAATTGATTGGAGAAGGGCCTCTTAAGGGATCTACAAATTACTATATACAATTGGAGCCACCTGCAAGTTCTAGACTATGAACAACTCCCCTTCAAATGTAATTTGTGTCATGGGTATGGGAATTTTTCTAAAAACTACCCAAGGATTGAGGAGGAACACCCTCCCTCAATGTAGCCCATGAAACCCTCCAGTGATGCAAATAAAAATCAATTTATGTTGATACATAGAAGGCATGGAACCACATAATAAGGGGTAGAAGCACACAATGAAAGTTTTGAAAGGCCTGCCCAATTTGAACAACACTATATTTGAAGCACTTGAAGATCTTGAAGACTTGGAGTAGGAAAGAAAGGAGTTAGAAAGAAAGAAACTACAAGGATAGCCAAAAGGTGGAAGAAATCCATCCAAATCTCAAGAGAACAAAGAGGCTACCCTTAAGAAGACATTCAGGCTAAGACCCTAAAAAAATCAAGGGTAGATCCTCTTATGACCAAAATAGAGAAATAAAACACTTAGAATGATACATATTTTTTCCTAGTAAATGTTGGACCCTCAGAGAACCAAAAAAAAATTTCCCCTTCACATCTCTCCTTTCCAAACTTAGGGATGAATATCCAATCGAAAACTCAGGGAAAACGAGGAAGCAAGGAACATGTAGCTCTAGGTTTCAAGATATCACTCTTCAACCATAAGAAAATTGTGGGTGAAAGTGTTAAGCCCTAATATTGGCTCATTACCACTTAATTGGGGCATATTAGATTAGTAATGTTATTTTATTTATGTCGGCTTTAGGCCATTAGTTGTAATTTACATTAGTAATGTTAT
>JZKD02S1432439.1:93761-131364 GCA_000966675.3 Picea glauca
AAAAGATAAAAACTATCTCTAAAATCCATATACTTTGGACATGCCTCTAAGTCTTACAAACACCGGATTGATAATAAATGCACTCTAATTTACTTAGGTAGATCTAGAGCTCAACAGATGCCTTTACCGAAAAAACCAGAGAGAAAACTAGGATCCGACATGATATGATTTGCTAAGAGCAGTGATATACAAAATCCCTCTTCTAACACAAGAAAAACACTGGACTCCTCAGGCAATACTATCAGTACATAAAAAAGCCTCAACGAACTAAGAAAAAATCGAACCGAAGATTTGTAAGTGGCGTCTCAAGAAAACGATTGCAGAATATTTATAGAGCTAAATCATTCAATTCAGATGCAGATATTGCGACATCATGGGATTTTCTACCCTTTCGTATCACGATCAATGTAAATGAAGATATAGGACAAATGCAAGTGACGATTTCACAAACCGTACATCGACAAACGCAAACGATGACTTCACAAATAGTATAGTATACCATGGTTTGCGTGCCTTTAATTTCCATTTTTCGTTTCACTTGTTGTGAAAAAAAAATGTGAAAATGTAACTGCCACTTGAAACGTGTGCATATGAATTTGGGTCGCTCACACTGACTCACATTTTTCTTTGATGTCATATCGTATTGTGATATTGGAATGATAAAACAAGTCATTCAACATTATGCCCTTCCACATGAGTAGGTAAGCATAGGAGGGTGGGAGTATTCACATTCACCTTGGAATTATAAAACAATGCCCTTCCACTCGAGTAGGTAAGAACTCGTGAGGCATTGGAGGGTGTATGTGTGGGAGTGTCACATACACCTCAGAATTATAAAAAAATTATTCCCTTCCACTTCAGTAGGTAAGCACTTGTGTAGCTAAGAACTTGTGGGGCTTAGGAGGCGGGAGTCATTCAACATTATGCCTTTTCACTTGAGTAAGTCAACATTTATGGGGCATAGGAGGGTGGGAGTGTTCACATTCATCTGTATTTGTTTTATCTCACATTATATTGAGTTAAAGATAAATCGAGGTAGGATTTTTAGTTTAGGATATTTAATTTTTTCATTGTATAACGTGAGTGGACCTAATGGTTAAGAACATGTGTTTCATCCTTGCAGGTCACATGTTGAAATCCAGAGGGGGTTAGGTGTTATTGGACTAATCGATAGGTGCAGACACTAACAGATCTCCCTAGATCCACCTAGATCTAGAACAAAACAGGATAGGACATGACTCTTTCCCTAAGTTTTGACCATTGAATTGGCTAGTAGGAAGGAACAAGTAACATACCTTATTATCGATTCCTAGGGTCTTTGTTTCTCCTGCTTCGCTCTGGTACTCTTGTGAGTTCAAGACCAAGACAACACAAACCAACCAAAGTGAAGATAGAAAAATATATTCAACAGTCAACTTATGTGTATGATCAAGGAATTACACAATAAAGTGAGAATAGCTTTATGGGAAAGGGACATGCCACTGTATCATACTGATTGAAGGTAAAGATTACAACCTGATCGCCTTGATGTCGCAAACATCCTTTCGACATATCTTGGATCCAACACACACACTTTCTCAATCCTTGTATGAAGAAGATCAAAACCTCTTGATAGACTTGTTGGAGTCTTCAAGCTACTGTTCAAACTAAGTCCTTCACACAATTCTTTCACCAATTCTCCAATGAATCTTGCTTAACCTTTTCCATGAAAATTCCCTCAATATATAGGAGAGAATGAGATAGTTACTTGGATAAGAATGATCCCACAATATCAGGGAATCTAGTACAAGGATAACCATTCGAATGCCAACCCATTCTTCTAGAAGATTCCCTTCTAGAAACATCAAGAACTCATCTTTTTCCATGCTTTAGGAAGAGTTCGCACCCTAGCTATTCAACACAGTGTGAGAAGTTCGCACCCTCGCTTAAGGCAGCCTGCGAGAATGGGTCATTCTCGCACCCAAATATATTAGCAGCCTGTGAACCTTCTTCAAAAAATGATTTTTCTGGGAAGAGATGAAAGTAACTTTTCTCAGGAGAAAGTTCTTATGAAGATCCTGAGTACACCATCATCAATACATCATCATGACAACCAAAATCATGGGTAACATTAGGGTATGTATACTTCCATAGACTTCAGCAGTCAAATCGTTGCACGGAGGGGGCCCTTTGTCCCACAAATAAGAAGGTCTCATACACCAATTTGGTGTTTGGCTTGACCGTGACCTTAAGGGTAAGGTATCAATATTCTTATTTCTTAGAGGTAAATATTACAATCTTCCCACAGTAGGATTACAAAATTTACATATGCTACTTAGGGCTACACAAATATATATCGTCTTCAATATAACTACCATCGTTACGTGAATTACCACAATTTGTTTCCTTTGTTGTTGTCACAATTCCAACAATCTCCACCTTGACAACAATTTCTCTGATACCTTGTCCAAGCCCATTCATCACCTTTTTTGCAATCCAAGAGATGCCAAACACCATCATAGCTTCTTTAACAATGTCTGCACAATTTTCTTGAGTGTGGAATTTTTTAAGAGCTACTCCACCTCCATCAATAACCTATCTTACAAAATGGTATTTAATAACAATATGCTTGGTATTACTGTGATAAGCCGGATTGATAGCCAAATGAATAACACTTCAATTATCACACAATACATTTACTTTGTCTTGCACTTTTCCAAACTCTCCCGATAGACCCTTTAACCAATTTACCTCCTTGCATGCATGTGAGCCAACTATATATCCAGCCTCGGTAGTGGATAACACAACTATGTTTTGAATCTTTGACATCCAACAAATAGATCCTCTTGCAAGAGAAAAGATATAACTTGAAGTAGATCTCCTTTTGTCTAAATCACCTGCAAAATCTAAGTCAACATAACCACAAACTGAATCATTGCAACCATTATATCTGATACAATAAGCACTTGTGCCTCTAAGATATAGAAGCACCCATTTCACCTCTTCCCAATGCTCTCTACCTATATTTTCCATGTATCTACTAACAACACCAATTACATGTGAAATATTTGGTCTTGTACATACAATTCCATACATTAAAGTTCCTTCTACGCTAGCATATGGTACACGAGACATATAATCATTTTCTTCTTTATTACTGAGATGTAAACTTTAAGAAAGCTTAAGATGGGAAGCCAAAGGTGTTATCACTCCAAGAATCACCCTAGACTGTAATAGATGAGCTTGGTAACATGCAAAGAATTCAAATTTTAATCTTGAAAGATAAGCTTTAAATTCACAGGGATTTGACCATAAGGACAATCAAATTCATCTACTGTACACATTCCCAACTGTATCCTTCAACAAAAGTGGCCTTAGAAACTTCATATCAGACAATAGGCTAGATAAAATAATGAGAAAAAGGAAAACTGTGATCTAAATTGTCATAGATACTTCTAGCACTTTAAGACAGTCAACTCACAGTAAAAATCTATGTATTAACAAATTCTACATCACCAGTGCAAAGAACAAAGACCTCATCCAATCATAATAAGAACAAGAGTAAATCAGTCACTCATTAATATTAGTACACAGAGAAAGACATAAATGAAAAAGAAAAACTAATCTCCATTGATAAGGAATCACAAGTCCGAAAAAGTATAGAGAAAGAAAAAAGAACACAGTGATAACCACTCTGAATTCCTCTGGGTCAAAAGCCGCCTCTCCCCTAGCTCATTCTAACCTCTTTCCAGACTTACAATAGTCTTTTTATATCTTTTATTGTCAGTGACAGTTCTATCATTTGAATCACAACCCTATCATAGGATTCCTATGCCCTAAAAATGGAGAGGTGACACGTGGATAATATAAAATAACCAAAAAGCTAAAAACTAGGGTGATGTTGGCCACGCCCATAACATTTATTTATGCTGATGAACTTTCCCTTTTGAGTGCTTATCCCTTTGACAGGTGGCCTTCCATCTCATAACTGATCTTCTAGCAACTGGAAATATCCATCAAACACCTAGCAACTGCTTACTCCCTTGAAACCTCCAGAATAGGAATTCGCAGCACATTCTGTAGTAGATTTTGTAGCAAACAATCCACAGATTTTTGAAAATCTCCTTTAACTGTTGATTATCTACCATATGATGTGTTTTCATCTTGACACTTCAGTTTCTATTGGAGTATTCTGGAAGCATGAGTTAACCATTCTTTAATCTTTGAATGAATCTTATTTTTGTGCACGTAAGAATCTTGTCGAATCCTATTTTATCTCATATTGTAGTAGAGCTTTGTATGTTTCAGATCTGAACATTTAATATTGAAATTGACCAAGGTTTCAGAAGCCAGAAGGCTTGCACATACCTAATGGATCTCCCAAGGAGGATTTGGTTGAGATTTGAGGTATGTTTGGTCATCATTTTTAGAATATTTTTTCTTCTTGCAATTTGTCGAATTTGGTTGTGGCTACCAAAATTTCTTGCCATGAGGTGGTCTCGCATAAAGCCTCTATTGGAGACTGTGATATATTGGACATATAATTTATGAAAGATGAGCTCTTTGTTTCTCTTTGTTCGATGCATAATGGGAAATCTCCTGAGATTGATGGATTGCCTTGTGATATTTACAAGGCAATGTGGGACAGAGTAAGGGATTATTTCTATTACCTGGTAGCTGAGGCCTTCTCCACAAGTTGAACAAAATACATTATTTAGGGATTGATTAAGGTAATCCCTAAGAATACTACCAAAGACTCTATAGGGGGATTTTGTTGATTTTACCACTTCAACAACACTCGACAATTAGCTCAAAATAAAATTTCTTTATTGACTAGAAGCACAACTGAGTAATCAACTAAACATGCTAAGCATAAACATGGAAACCAAAATATCACACACAAGACACCAATATTTCCGGGTATAAACCCCAGAGGGAAAACCAGTCCTAAGATGCTTTTATTAAGGTTGAATCAGGGCTCTAGTAACAGGGAAAATTGCCCACTAAGAGAATATACATTGCTGAAAAACCTGACAATGCATGTATTCTTGTACAACCCTGTACCATCACTTTTCTCGAGGTGTATGTGCCTTTCCCTCAACAAACCCATGTACATATGTGAGTGTTTCCATTGAGACCCGCATACATGTACAAAAACTCTGTATGGGAAATTTCGTATGGCACTACATTTTCCTCTGGCTTCTATCAATTGAAACCCACCTGAGGCTGCCTCTGCTCTCTCTTCTCCTTGACATGTATGACCTCTAGATGGACATACTTCTCCAACTATAAAATATATTGAATCATAGTCCTTCGTGATCCAACCCTCTCTGCATCGACACTTGGAACAAATCTCTTCACCCAACCAATGAGATCTCCTCACTCTCGTGTAAGAAAAAGTCCTTCTTTGCTTATACACTCCCCACACTAGAAAAAGTCATTTTTTGCTATCCTCGACATTGGTTTCTCACCAAAATTCTTGACCTTGATCTCTCACCAAAGTCTCTATGTCGACTCCTTCAACACAAGTGCCTTCCTCCTTCACCCTAGATTTGCTTTTATAATCACGAGTTATAATCTAAACCTAATCTCCAATGTGATTGATGGTTGATATTACTTCTTACACCTACTTGAGATTCACATGCTTACATTACATGTTAATTACTTTTAGCACTTTCCTTAAATAACTCAATTAACTAATAAAAACACTTTTACTTTAATTAATCTTTAACTAAAGTAAACTCAAGGATAGAAGACTTTCAATGACTTCCACATGCTAGACACATGCCAATGCAAATGTACCTATCCGATTCTACCACTAACATCAAAAATGGAATCCTATCACCTTACTAGGTGTTTCCTATAAGATTATGGCTAATGCTATAGCTATGTGGCTATGGGATGTTGTTAAGAATATTTTTTAGAGAGAACAAATAGGGTTTGATTGGGGGTTTCATCTTGGATATAGTGATCTCAAAATGGGAGGCTATGGACTGTATAGAGAGATTGATTAGTAGGATCTCTTCTTAAAGATTGAATTTTACAAATCATTTGATCGTACTCACTGATCCTTCATCACGGAGTTGTTAACGTGTTTGGGATTTTGTCCAAGATGTGTGGGGATGGTGTACACTCTTTTTCCCGTGCTCCCTCTTTTTGTTTTGGTGAATAACTCCATGTCTCCCTATATTATTTTTCATTATTCTAATAGACAAGGGCGTTCCTTGGCACCTTATTTTTATGTGTTGACATCATATGCATTGGGCTACTTGTGTGAAACTGCTTGTATCCATGGACTGTTAAGGGATGTTTTTTTTCCTGATGGTTTGGAGATGGTGAAAAACCATTTTTCAAATGAATCACTTCTTTTTTGTACAATATAATCAAGTTTAAGTTGATGGTTCTAGGGATTGTTTGGTTTTCCCTAATGAGGTGATCAGAATCTGGACCAGGGGTCAAAATTTAGCCCAAAAATAAAAGTGCTCGGAATTGCTTCAAAACGAACAGGTGTGTAGGCCTCGTCCTCAAGAACCAAACACACTTTGAATGGGTTCAAATAGACATCAGATGAGTGAGATATCACGTTCTGTTCGATTTGCCAAACAGGGAAAAAAATTGTTGACTATACAATCCGTACAGCTGACGTGGCAGGGCCATACAGATGATGTGGCATGACCATACAACTGATGTAACAGGTGCTGATTGAGAAAATATGACGTGGAAAGCCTTTGAATTGGCAGAACACATGGGCGAATAGATTTGAGACACGTGGCATTTTATTGGCCAATCGGGTGGTGCCACATGGCACCGTGTTTTGGTTTACGGTAAAAGCTATGGGGGAGTCCACCGGACTCGACCCTGCGACCTCCACACTATGAAAATTCTTGGAAAGGGCCGCCAAACCAGCCCACCACACAATATTTCTTATTACATAAATGATTCCATATATATTTAAATTCGAATGTTTTTTTTTTTTTCGGTAGGGTCTGGGTTGGGGCTTAGCCCCAGCCCCCATTTATATGTACACCCCATACAACCATGCCAAATAATTTTGTGCGGGTTCAAACACATTTTCAAACAACCAATGACCACACGCCCACCACTTTTCAATCTCACGATTAATCTTGCAAAGAGGACCTATATTCACGCTGGGACGTGACCATATGGCCCCCCCATGTGCCCAACACCTCCGCGTTTTGGGGGCTAGGTTCCCTAAATGTTCTACAATTTCATGCATTTCAAGGGAATGGTGCACGTGTTGGGTTTAGACATGGGAAACGCACAGAAGCCAGGTTACTCACACAGGAGTGCGTTTTGGCGAACCAGAGACAACAAGCTTGAAGGAGGAAAATTGCAAGAGGTCTATCTTCTTCATTTTTTGGCCAAATGAGGTGTCAAAGAAGCTCAGCTAGGGTTTTTTGGATGTTCTGAATCCATTGGTACAGTTTTCAAAGGCATTTGGAGACTTCTATTTCAGGTTTTTCTACATTTAAGTTTTAGAGAGCTCCATGATCTTGGGGCCACTATTGAAGGAGGCCATGCTTAGATGAGCCAAAGTCCATTTTCAGTGACTGGATAGTCATTCTTGACTAATTGATATGATGTGAACTCATGGAATGGGTTTTAGAGGCATTTGAGGACTTTTATAGGTGTTTTTTCCACAAGGAAGATTAGGGAAGCTCAAGGCCACCAATAGAAGAGGTCATGCCCGGATGAGCCATGGTCTGTTTTCAGAGTTCTAATAGTCATTTTTGGGGTTTTTATGTATTCTGAACCCAATGGTACAGTCAATAAATCCATTGGATCTGAGAAAAATCTTGTAAAAGAATCTTTGACAAACTAATCCTAGAGACCCTAGTCCATTGATGGAGGCTCAAGGAGATGTAGCCCAGTTGGGGGTGAAATCCTTTATCATGTTGTTATTGTTGTGAGTTTTGTTGGTTATTATTTGCTGCAAATTATATTTGTTGTTGCATTTATGTAAACAACATATTTAACCTTTTAAAAACTTCACACATAAACACCTAAAAGGAGCCTAAACCTGAAACATAATTTCTCTTGCACAACTAAGACATTGAGCAAGGTCCTAAAGTTTATTTTAATGGAGTAGAGGGTGCTTGCATAGAAAAACAAGTCAGCCCCCTATTTTCAGATCATGAGGCCTCTGGGGCAGTTGTCAAAGATCATAAAACTGAATTTTGGTTGGTGTTCCTTGAAGAACCCCATTAGATCTCCCAAGCATGGAATTTTATACTTATATGAGTTATAGTGAGATATTTTCGCATCTTGTTAGCACAAGAATTTGTAGCTAGAAGAGGCCTACCTCTCCATAAGGCAACTTAAAAAACCTTTATAGGCAGAACAAAGAAGTTACACTTCTCCTCATCTCCTTCAAAATCCAACATCAAGGTCATAAATCCTTTCAAAAGATCATCATCTCTTAAAGAGGCTGTTGAAGAGCAGTCCCTACCAAAAGTCTCTATCCTAGAGAAGAAGAAAGATAAGGGCCAAGGCATTGGAAAGCTTGTGTCCCTTTTTGCAAAGATAAACAATTGATGAAACACTACCTCTGCCACCTATACAGGCTTCTAAGTGCTTATTGTTCAGAGTTTTGGTTTTTTTACAAATAATTAATCTTTTCGATAGTAATAAGTGCAAACATTATGTAGTGCTATGGCGCTATGGAATAGTCTATTTTTGATGTTCCATTGGTTTTCTACCTACAATGTTGTCGAATTGCATAACGCTAATGGTGATGCTACTACTCAAGGTTGATACCGATTATTCACATGTCCAAGTGAAGGTGCTACTTATTTTGATGGCGCTACCTAAATTTTGACAGAACACACATGCGGGTGCTACCTAAATTCGCTACCGAAATTCTAGCAGAAACCGAATTGTACAGAGTTATACAAGGACGCTTCTACCAATTTTGAGTGACTAACTTAAAACTTGAAATGTGAACAATTGAGAAGGTATTTTTGAACATTGGAGGAGGTTTTTGTTCATCACATACCAAATAACAAAAATTTCTCTCATTTTTTCAAAATGTGTCATGGTTAGAGATATATTTGACATGGAAGTGGTGCTATAGAATGTGTTGTTGAAACTATGTTTTAAAACTGTTGAACTGACATTTTTGACCAGTTGACTTCCAGAAGGATTTTTGGGTGCACTAAGATGAATTTTCAAAATATGAAGGAGTTTATTGTTAAGCACGGGCCCATGAAAATTAACCTCTTTCATTTTTCACACAAGTGTCACTGATTGGGAGATTCGAAAGAATCTTTGAGCCCTATGTTTTCAGTTTTCGTGCTTTCATGTTTGAGACATGTTTTTGTGACACCTTTTACGGCCAGATAGAGAGGAATTTAAAGAAAATGAGAGAGATTTTTCTTCATAACGAGTTTATATACAAAAACCCTTATAATATTTTACACAACTGTTATGGTTTGAGAATTACAAGTGGCGTTTGGAAGCCTAGTTTTCAGAATTTTGCCTTCTGAAAAGTAGGAAATTAGTTAAAACATGTCATTTTTTGTTTGTAGTTGTTTCTATTTTGGGAAAGGTGTTGGAGTTAGAATGGGTGAGCTATAAAGGACCTATATGGATATATATTCATTGTACAAGAGGATAGGAAGGTTGGATTCATGATCCAAGAGACGAGAGAGCTAGATGAACAATTTATTTACTCAATTGTAAGCATGAGGGCTTGTTGTAATTAACATATTTGCCATTAGAGATTCACGAGAGTTGCTTATCAGACTTTCTGTTCTTTGTTATCATTCTATATTTTCATCTTGCTTGAATAATATTTACATATTTTGAAGATCAAAAGATGCCTTTGGTTAATGAATTCATGAGCTGCAAAGGATTTGTGGTAATTGCTTGTTAATCAAAGATTATTGTTCAAGCACTCTTCAATCTATATTATAGAAAGGATCTCTGTTATGTGGTTATTATTATATTTTTTTACCTTCTATTCTTCTATCCATATTTGCATAATCCTTTTGTCTAGTAGGCAACTTGATTGCCTTTGATCTGTAGGATGTTGTGACTCCATGCCCAATGGAATGTATTTGCAGCAGTCTGATGCCCTCATTTTTACTCTTCTCTTGTTGATATACCTATTCAAACTTTTTTAATCCATTTACATTTCTATGTTACCAAGCTTACTCTCATTTGCAGTCTAGGAGTGACTCTTAGAGTGATAACATAATTAGCACCATTGTTGGGGACGGAGATGAATGATAAATCTTCCCTGGGAGAATGACATTGATCAGATCCAGCTTTTGATGGTGAACAAGGGCTGGTCACATATTCAGGACTGCATCATTCACCTAGCGACTCCACAATCAAAGACTCCACTGGGGAGGATCCTGTTGACACAAAGATGAAAGCACACAAGGGAAAAACCAGGTATCAGTTTATGAGTTTTCTTCATGAACTGTTGTTGTTCTTCATCAACTTATTTTTGCTTTTCCCTTCGCATGTAAAGAGGATTATCTGGTGTTTTTTTTATTTGGATGATCATCAACATACTTTTGTATATCCATCCTTGTAAGAGGAAATTTTTTCACATACTTTTGTTGTTGAGGTTGATCCCGTTTCCTTACCTCAACCTATTTATAAAGACAAGATTTGCATTCAAATCCCTCCTGAACCTGATCACCCTTGTAACATTGAAGAGATTGAAATTGTTTCAAAGCCTTCAGAGATATCATCACCTTCTGATATTACCATTGAACCTTGCTATCGGTTGGCTACATCTCATACTCATCCCACTAGTGTTCAAAGTAGGATCCGAGATAAGCGTTTTAAACCTTTAAGGATGCCACCTTACCTTCATCCTTATCCTCTTAATTTTCTTGAGTATCTTCCTCGGTTTCCTGGAGGGGGTCATGTTATCGCTGATAGGAATTTGGAAGCCTTTGAGAACTTTATTGATCAGTTTGAGATAGTGCATGATGATGTTAACATGAGGTTATTCTCCAATTCCTTATTTGGAGATGTTGCTATATGGTTTAGGAGTTTGAGGGCTCATTTCATTTGTTCGTGGATCAAGATATCTAATGTTTTTTTAAATCATTGGGGAGAGAATAAGTCTTTTGACCAATACCTAACTGAGTTTCATGATTTGAGGAGAGGAGAGGAAGAAACTATGGTTGCCTTCAACCAGAGATTTTATAATCTTTATCATAACATGCCATCAGAGATCCGATATTTTAAGTCTGTCCTTCTCCTGAGAAAAAAAAAATCTTCATCCTTAGCATGCTTATTTGAAGATGCCAGAGAAGTTGAGGAGAATATCTGTGCTAGCAGGAGGATCTAAGATCAATTTTGTTCTGAAAATCTGCATGCTTTTGTGCAAGCAAGTTGTCAGTGCATTTCAGATTTTGAGAAAGAAGATAGTGAGTATGAAGCAAATCTGGAACAACATCAAGAATATGAGTATGTGTCAGATTTGAAATCATATTCTTCAGTATCTTCAGATTTTCCTATGGACAAGTATGCATGTCAAGTTGATGATCAATTTTCAGACCTTTGTGAGCATGAAGTAACTGATGATCATATTGATAATTGCATATTTCTTGATGATCATTATAAATATGATTTAAACTCTGCCTTATCATCATTTGTTTATCATTATTCTAAAGAAAAAATTGTTAATATTGATGATCAAAATATGATCACAATAAAACTAGAGGGTTATCAGTTTTCAAACAAAGAGGTGGTCATGGATAAGAAGTTGATTTCTGTGAATCAATATGTTTCTGATTTTGGTTTCAAGGATCCAGTTGCAGTCTTATTGGATTCATACAGTTATGATCACTCAAAAGCTTCATATTTCATTTACTCATCAAAACTTTCGGGTGAGTATGGTTTTATGAATGATTATCTATCACTGGCGATATGTTTATTTTATTATCTATTGATCAGCAATAAAGACAAGACTATTTCAGTTTTGAAATTACTTGAATGGATATTATGGAAGTCTTCCTTTACCTAATCAGGGTGCGGATCCATTTAGAGTAGGAGTAGGGAGAAATAAGCTCATTTTGAGCATTTCCTTTCTGTTAGTTTGCAATAGTTAGATTTCAGTTTCAAATAAGGGGCAGAGGTGCTCTCAAGAATGAAGGATTCTAGGACAGGAATGAGGGAGGATAAGGCAATGAAACTACAAGAGATCTTAGAGCCTCATAGGGAGGAATATATCCCCCATGGAGCCTATTTTAGCACAAGAATTTGCAGCTAGAAGAGGCCTGCCTCTCCATAAGGCAGCTTAAAAAACCTTTATAGGCAGAACAAAGAAGCTACACTTCTCCTCATCTCCTTCAGCAACCAACATCAAGGTCAAAAATCCTTTCAAAAGATCATCATCTCTTAAAGAGGTTGTTGAAGAGAAGTCCTTACCAAAAGTATCTATCCTACAGAAGAAGAAGGGCTAAGGCATTGGAAATCTTGTGTCCCTTTTTGAAAAGATAAACAATTGATGAAACACTACCTCTGCCACCTATACGGGCTTCTAAGTGCTTATTGTTCAGAGTTTTGGGTTTTTTACAAAGAATAAATCCCTTCGGCAGTAATAAGTGCAGACATTCCGTAGTGCTATGGCGCTACAAAATAGTCTATTTTTTATGTTCCACTGGTTTGCTACCTACAACGTTGTCGAATCACCTAAAGCTAATGGTGTTGCTACTACTCGAGGTTGCTACCCATTTTGCACATGTCCAAGTGAAGGCGCTGTGTATTTTGATGGTGTTACCTAAATTTGACAAAACACACAGGCGGACACTACCTAAATTCCCTACCGAAATTCTAGTAGAAACCGAATTGTGCAGAGTTTTACAAGGATGCTTCTACCAATTTTGAGTGACTAACTTAAAACTTGGATTGTCAACAATTGAGAAGGTATTTTTGAAAACTAGACGAGGTTTTTGTTCATCACATACCAAATAACAAAAATATCTCTCATTTTTTCAAAATTTGTTATGGTTAGAGAGATATTTGACATGGAAGTGGTGCTACAGAATGTGCTGCTGAAACTTTGTTTTAAGACTGCTGAACTAGCATTTTTGACCAGTTGAGTTCCAGAAGGATTTTTGGGTGCACTAAAATAAATTTTCAAAATATGAAGGAGGGTATTGTCAAGAAATGGCCCATGAACATTAAAATCTTTCATTTTTCACACAGGTGTCATGTATTGAGAGATTCAAAAGAATCTTTGAGCCCTATGTTTTCAGTTTTCGTGATTTCCTGTTTGAGACATGTTTTTGTGACAATTGTTGCGTCTAGATGGAGAGGAATTTAAAGAAACCGAGAGAGTTTTTTCTTCATAACGAGTTTATATACAAAATACATTCTCATATTTTACACATATGTTATGGTTTGAGAATTAAAAGTGGCGTTTGGAAGCCTAGTTTTCAGAATTTTGCCTCTTGAAAAGCAGGAAATTAGTTAAAATGTGTCATTTTTTGTTTGTAGTTGTTTCTATTTTGGGAAAGGGGTTGGAGTTTGAATGGCTGAGCTGGAAAGGACCTATATGGATATATATTCATTGTACAAGAGGGTAGGAAGGTTGGATTCATGATCCAAGAGAGGAGAGAGCTAGAGGGATAGTTTATTTGCTCAATTGTAAGCCCGAGGGCTTGTTGTAATTAGCATATCTACCATTAGAGATTCATGAGAGTTGCTTATCATACTTTGTTTTATTTGTTATAATTATATCTTGTCATATTGCTTGAATAATATTTACAGATTTTGAAGATCAAAAGCTTCCTTTGGTTAATGAATTCATGAGTTGCAAAGGATTTGTGGTAATTGCTTGTTAATCACAGATTATTGTTCAAGCACTCTTCAATCTATATTACAGAAAGGATCTATGTTATGTGGTTATTCTTCTCTTTGTTTACCTTATATTGTTCTATCCATCTTTGCATAAGCCCTTTTTCTGGTAGGCGAATTGATTTCCTTTGATCTGTAGGATGTTGTGACTCCATGCCTAATGGAATGTATTTGCAACAGTTGGATGCCCTCATTTTTACTCTTCTCTTGTTGATCCACCTATTCAAAAAAAATTAATCCATTTACATTTCTATGTTACCAAGATTACTCTCATTTGTAGTCTGGGAGTGAATCTTGGAGTGATAACACATCCCATTCAATGTGGACCTCTCTCTGGTTGTCATCTAGGATTAGCATATTCAGAGGTTATAGAATAAGCTTCTCTTATGGTAGAATAAGGTCCACTTGTTTGCTAGGAATTTAACTGTGGTGTATAGGATACTATAATTATCTCATATATATTATGTTTCATATTGGTTTCCTAATAGGGCTTGCTTCACAATCTAGAGTAGATCTTGTGGTCATATCTATGGGCGAAGTATGGTGGTGCTCTAGGTTTGCCAATGGTTCCTTGGGATGTCTACATTATTCCAAGGAATGAGGTAGACCTAATTTTGATTGATGTGGTGACTAAAGGGAGAATTCTTACAACTAAATTAGTGGTATAATGTTTGGAGGGGTCTTCTCCATGGAAAGTCTTATTGAGACACAATTTACACATGTTTGGGTATGTGTTATATTATTTGCATGGTTATCCCCATGTGCAATGTGTATGAATCAGTTGTAATGGGGGGCTTACAGGGTGGTTGTAGGGGGTGGGGGGGTGAGGGGAGTGCCCCCCCAAAAGAAAAATTGGGCAAGTTTTTGTTCTGTTTCAGACGGTTTTGACACACGGTTTTCCAACCCATGGTTTTCTATTTTTGGTTAAGAAATTAAGGTTTTAATCTAATCCATGTCAATGGATTAGGGTTTTGAATGCCAAAGAATCATATATGTCGTATTTTTAAATGATGAAGTTAATAGAATGAGAGTTAGAGGTGTGGTTCTAAACATTTGTTGGTTTTCCCAATTAAGGGTTTCCAGGGTATATTTTTGAATACTATGTGTGAATGTTATTGTTTTCTTTAAGTTTTATAAAGAATCTATGTGTGAATTTCTATATTGTAAAGGTTTAAAACATACATTTGGTATCAGATAATTTATTGGCTTCAGGAGGATGAATTTGTTGTTAAGGGTTTGGTTCTTGGGTTTGTGATAAACTTGGTTTCAGTGGGAGCTCTGCAGTGGTGATTCTTGTGGTGAAAGAAAATGGTGAGAAATTCTAAAATTGAGATCAAGATATGTAATAGGAAAATATTTGAGCTTTGGAAGTTGAAGATGGAGGATCTCCTTGTAGATAAAGAAAAATAGGTTGTTGTAGATCCTGGGATTTCACCTACGGATATGTCAATGTAATTCTTGATGAACTTGGATAGGAAAGAAAAGAGCATAATCTGGTTGTGCCTTTCAGAGTTAGTGTTATTGAATTTCTCAGGAGAAGCTACATCCCAGGTGTTATGGGGTAATTTCGAAGATTTGTATTAGTCTAACCCTTGTAAATAAACTTTTCCTTCAGAAGAAGTTGTACCTCTTGAGAATGAATGATGGAGACTTAGTAACAAAGCATCTTAATTCCTTCATTACTGTGGTAATTTAGTTTTTGTTTTCCAACATTAAAATTTATGATGAAGATAAGTGTATTAGTTTATTGTCTTCTTTGTCAGCTTCATGGGATAGTTTGGTAATAGCTATTGGGAGTAATGAAACCGCATTAAAATTTGATGATGTGGTTTCATCCTTTTTATCGAAAGAAATGAGGATAAAAACCATGGAAGAGGATATTCCCTAGATAAAAATAAAAATAAGTCATTGAGTGGGAGATCTAAATCTAGAGGTAGATCTAAATATCAAGGAAAATCCTTAAGGAAACATTGGAAATGTGGTAAAACTGGGCATTACAAGAAGGATTGTATATCTAAAAGTGTTTATGAGGGGAGTTTGAAATGGAACTATGTAATGTTGGAAAGAACTATTAGTAAAGGGTGTAACAATTATGTTGTTCCTTAGGGTGGAAATGAAGAAGACCAAACCCTTACAGTCTCTAGAGAAAAGATAAAACTGTGGCATCAAAGACTAGGACATATTGGAGAGAAGGGACTTTGATCATTACATGGTAAAGGTATGGTTGAAGGTATGTCTAATTGCACACTCGATTTTGATTTATGTGAACACAACATATATGGTAAACAGATTGGGTAAGATTCTCATATGGAGTTACAAGAATAAAGGGAACCTTAGATTTAGTACATAGTGGTGTGTTTGGACCTATGCATGTTCCATCACTGGGTAAATTTGTATACTATGCTTCATTCATTGATGGTTTCTCAAGGAAAAAATGGATTTATTTCATCTAAAAGAAATCAGAGGACTTTGGTAAATTTAGAGTCTAAGACTCTTGTGGAGAATCAAACAAAGAAGAAAATAAAGGTGTTGAGGATAGATGATGGAGGAGAGTTTTTCATAAATGAATTTGAGGAATTCTATAAGAAGTGTGATATAGAAAGGCATAAGAATATTCCATACACACCTCAAAAGAATGGGTTTGTAGAAAGGATGAATGGAATGTTGATGGAAAAAGTAAGGACCATGCGCACTGGTACTGGGTTAGGATAGGAATTTTGGGCAAAGACGGTGGGTACTGCATGTTATATGGTAAATAAGTGACCCTCATCATCATTGGTGGAAAAAAATCCACATGAGGAACGAACTGGTAAAAAACCATCTCTTGAACATCTCAGAGTACTTGGTTGTGATTCTTATGTACATAATGGAAGAAATCCCATTTCTAGAAAATGGGTGTTTAAGAAGAAGTTGAATGCAGAAGGTAAAGTGGAGAAGTATAAATCTTGCCTAGTAACAAAGGGATATTCCTAGGTAGAGGGAATATATTTTGGTGTCTTTTTTCTCCTGTTGCTAAATTGACTTCTATTAGATTTATTTTTTCCATTGCAATTTCTTTTGATATTGAAGTAGAAAAAATGGACATAAATAAAAAATTCCTACATGGGTATCTTGAAGAAGAAATCTACATGAAACAATGAGAAGGCTTTGTGGTGAAGGGTAAGAAAGTGTTGGTTTGCAAGATGAAAAATTCCTTGTATGGGTTAAGGAAATATCCAAGGATGTGGTATCAAAAGTTTGATACTTATATTTTGGGACTTGGTTTCACAAGGAGTGAAGTTTATCATTGTGTGTATTTTAAATTAGTTGGTGATCATTTTATTTATGTGGTTATGTATGTTGATTATATGTTGTTGATTGTAAACAACAAGGAGGTAAAAACTCAATTGTATTCTAAATTTGATATGAAAGAACTTGGTGCTGCAAATTTTATTTTGGCCATGGAAATTAAAAGAGATCAGGAAAATAGGAAACTTTGGTTGAATAAGAGGAAATGTGTTGAGACAATATTGCAGAGGTTTAAAATGTAGGAATGTAAACCGATCAAGGTCCATATTCATGTGGGTGTAAAGATATACATATAAGTGTCCCAATACATAGGAAGAGGAAGAGGACATGCATCATGTTCCTTATTCTAGTTTTGTTGGTAGTTTTATGTATGCAATGATCTATTATAGACCAAACATTACACATTCAATGGGAGTTTTGAGCAAGTATATGTCAAAACCATAGAAGGAGTATTGGACAACTTTAAAGAGGGTTTTCAAGTACTTTCATGGCACTCCATATTATGGAATTTGATACCAAGAAATACATGATGTAGATAGAGTGTTGTACATACATGGATTTGTTGATGTGAACTGGGTTGGAGATCTAGATTGCAGAAGATGTACAAGTGGTTATGTGTTTAACGTATTTGGAGGAGCAATGAGTTGGATGAGTAAGAGACAATTTGTAGTGGCACTCTCAACTAAAGAAGTTGAATGCATGGCAATGACTCATGTGAATAAGGAAGTTGTATGGTACAGATATTGTGTTTAGGTATTTTGTTTGTGCATCAAGTTGTAAGGTTAGATTTTGATAGTCAAAGTAAAACCTTTCTGGAAAAGAACCCAACTTATCAGTCTAAGACAAAGCACATTGATATTCAGTGTCACTTTGTAAGAGGTATGGTTGGAGAAAAGAAGGTGTTGTTGGTGAAGGTGGACACTTTGAAGAATATTGCATATTCATTGACAA
Organism: Picea glauca; assembly: GCA_000966675.3. NCBI lineage: Eukaryota > Viridiplantae > Streptophyta > Pinopsida > Pinales > Pinaceae > Picea > Picea glauca. The sequence continues at coordinate 111,825 of JZKD02S1432439.1, forward strand.
ATTATGTAAGCATTAAGAAGTTCTCTTGGTGTAGAAAAGCACTGGGAATTATTGCACTGAATTGTTCATCGTGTAATCCTCAAGCTCCTTGTATGCAATGAAAAGAACAAGTGGGAGAATGTTGGGCATGTTTTATATTCTGACATGTTTATCCCCACACATGATGCATTAGGCATAGTGGGGGGGGAAGTAAGCCCCCCTTTCCTAGGGGTTCAAGGGAAGGGCCCATGAAAATAAAAATTAGGTGGTTTTGGTACACAAATTTTCGTCCCATGGTTTTCTAATTTTGGTTAAGGAATTAAGGTTGTAATCTAATCCAAGTCAACAGATTAAGATTTTGGATGCTGCAAAATCATATATATTGTATTTATAAATGGTGAAGTTAATACAATGAGAGTTAGAGGTGTGACTCTAAACATTTTTTGGCTTTCTCGGTTAAGGGTTTCCAGGGTAAATTTATGAGTACTATGTGTGAATGCTATTGTTTTCTTTTTGTTTTATAAAGAATCTATGTGTGCATTGCTATACTGTAAAGGTTTAAAACGTACAACACATTGTGCAACATATTAATATGATTAGGGGATATTTTGGACTATGTGATATCATTTTAGTACCCCATCATTTCCAAATAACAAGTACTTTTATTTTTAGTAATATATGGACTTGTTGGTGAAAGGTGTCAGGTTTGGTGAGTTCGCAAACGTTGGGTAGTCGTGAAAGGTGGGATTTGGATAGAAGACCAATTTGGAGTTGGAGGTTGTAGGGAACATGTATTGTGCATCTCCCTCACTTCAGACAAAGTAGGAACTTATTATTCAATGGATTTTTCATTGGCATGTCATTTTTTTGGGTGACTCCATATCCCTTGTTTGCTCATCTCTTAGGGGTATCTATCTTTGCTTGAGAATTTTGGCTATGTTTGTTCTTTGGAAGCTTTAGTAAAAATATGTTTTTGAGAATGAGGTTAGATATCAATTTCTTCTCCTTTTCTCATATGTGGGGAGAGGATGTACATATGAATTTGTTGGCAAAATAATTTGTGTTGGTTGAGGATGCCAAATTATTAGATCTCACTACATATTAGAATTTTATTTATGTTCTTGTTGCTTTGAGGAAGAGGATGCAAGTATCCTTGTATATACCCTTCCACTATATGTTTTTATATTTTTGATGTAAATATATTTATGTGAATATAAGAAGTATTTTTACAAAAATATATAAAAATAGTGTCTGTTGATTTCCTTTTTCCCTAGATTTTTGGCATTCCTATCTCCTCTATAATCATTGACTAAGGCTTCCCTTAGTAGAGTTTCTATAGTTGTTGATTTATGAGGGGAGGATTTCTATTGTTTGAAGCATATGTTGTTCCTTTCTAGCCACACTAGCCAAAAAATCGATATGGGGAGTAACGTCCACATCTTCCTAAAAATAAATGATTTTAGTTTGCTCGGGAACTTAGAGTGATAGGGTATAAATATAACATTGTAGGAATTGGATCATTTAGGTACCTACACATTTTCTTATACTATCACTTCTTTCCAAACTATGAATACATAAGAGCATTCAAAAAATAAATGTTGATCAGACTCCTCGTTTTTATACATGGAGAAAAATTTGAGGGACCTTCGATGCCTTACTTTTGGGGATTTTTTTCAGTCAAAAGCCTTTTTGGACCAACAACTAGAGGAAGGTGTTGATATTTGGGATGGCATGATTTCTCCATACTATTTTCCAAATCTTTTCTTGGGACATATAATAAGATAGTCTACTAGACTTTTTGAAAATCTGACTTTTACTAAGACGACAAGGTTTTGTACCACAACAATTCATGTGTTTCTTCCAAGTTGACTGAGGCTTTCCCTTTTAAGAGCATTAGGAGTTTATTTTAGTCTTTATAGAGTCTTGGGAGAGTTTTAACTCCTAGGACATTTTCCATTGCTTCCATTTTCTAGAAACTCTCTGGATTACTAAGTGATATTTACCATGTCCCCACCACTTTTCATAGAAAATTATAAAGAAGAAGTCTATCACTTTAGAAACTCATTGAAAATGTGAATTTATTACACTATGTTTGTGTTTCATAGATATGTAATACTATTAGATTCGTGGATAAAACAATGACTATTTGAAGCATAAGCTCTTTTATTTCCTTAAAGAAAATCTTCATCTAATTAAAAGAGTCGAGAATTTAAAATTTGATGAATGCACTCCAAATAAACAAGTAATGCGCAATAGGAAAATGTTTACTATTTAAACAACCCTTGGCCATGTTCTATTTTTCTTAATGAATTTCAAGATTTCATTTATAGTTTTGTTTAGTTTAGAAAATATTTCGACATTGTTCCTAGAGTCCAACTTTGGAAAACACTAGAAAAAGTAGGCATCACTCATAAGCTCCACACTCTTGTAAATATGGTCCACTAAAATATTATTTCCACCATGAAATGTAATAATGAATATTCATTGGGCATTGATTATATTATTGATGTTAATCAAGGATGCCCCCTTTCTCCCACTCCTTTTGGCATCTAAATCAATAAAGTTGAGAAATGTTTAGAAGATGAGGAGAGGGTGTTGATATTATGGTAGCTGTGGGAAAATTTTAACCTCCATGTGTAACCTCTGACTAGAATAGAATATTATGGAAGCAAGAGAAACCATAAATAGATGTGTAAAAACCCTAGAAGACAAGTCGGCTTAGTAAAATAATTAATATTAAAGGATTAGCTTCTAGAAGGACAAGTCGTCCCAGACAGGTGACACGAACCACTATAAATAAGAGTTGCTTGAGCTCATTTGAACACACTCACCTCACTCATTCTCTCAAGTATGGCGTAAGTTTGGAGTTGCAGCTGCAAGAATGGAAGGTGGATCTTCTGGGGTGATTCTTTGTCTCTCTCTCTCTCTAGCGCTATCTAGCCTAAGATATGCGCCCTACCTTCTATTATCTCTTGGTGGTATTATGATATTCTTGGTGGTATTCTTCGTAAGTGCAACTGAAAATTCTACAGTTGAGTATTGTTCTTGTTATGTGGCTTTGTAACTTTCTTTCTGGTGCGCTATTTTGGAGAAAGATGCACTCTCTTGGTTATCTATTGGTTCTAGTGTTGCTTCCAGAATAATTCTATCTAGCAAAGGTTATGGTTCTCGGGGGTAGCTGAGTGCCTATGGTTGGGTGACAATATTGTGATATTTTCTATGGTTAAACGAGCACATCGAATATTTTAACTGGTTATGGGCCCACACTACCTTTAGAACAGTCTAACTACTGGAATGTAGAGCGAGAGTTATTTTTCAAGCTCATTGTAGAATAAGTTGCAACTACAACAAACTCTAATATAATTATTTGGGCACCTTAAGTGAAGCATTGGACCTAATTTTTGGGTATTCTAGTGTGCCCTATCCTAGCACACCCTCTGCTGTCCTCATCTAGCAAAAAAATCAAGTTTGAGTTCTTGGTCAAAGTTAAATTCAAAGGCTGATGTTGGATTACTGAGAGGGGGGGTGAATCAGTAATAGAGCAATCTAATCCTTTTTAACCATATAATTCAAGTGTTATATCAATGTAGCATTATCATCCAATATTTGCAAAGTAAATAAACAATGAACAAATGAACAATCATACGCATACACAGTACACCAGGGTTTTTACGTGGAAACCCAAAGCGAGAGAAAACCACATAATGTTTTTTCTTATATGTCTTGAAGAATTACATTCATTGGAAGCACCAACTTCCTTTGTTTTCCAGTTGCAACTGGAAGGAGGCTCCAACCCCATAGTTTCTCAAGCTACAACCTGAGGGAAGATCCAACTCCCCAATTCTCTGGCTACAACCAGAAGGAGGCTACAACCCCCTATGTTCTCCAGCTACAACTGGAAAATGGCTACAACCACCTATCCTTGCCCCGTCCAACCGCCCTGAAATATAAGTAGAATGATGGAACCACTGTCACACTATCACTGTGAGATATACTGTTGTAAACCTGTACCAATCAACCTGTAATCAACATGTACCATAAACAAGTGCATCAACCATGCACCAACCTATACCTCAACCTGTACCATAAACAAGTGCATCAACCATGCACCAACCTGTACCAAACCTGTACCATGAATAAATGCATCAACCATGCACAAAGCCTGTACAAATAACCTGTCACAATAACACGTCCAAACAACCTATCACAACAACCTGTCTCATCAATCTTATCAACCAAATCAGATCTACTCACCAAGATCAAACACCAAGACAACTCTCAAAGATGTGCATCAACCAAGCATAACACAACAAATCATAATCATCACCAAGATCAATATGTGCTTCTAATAATATACCAATACAAGTATGCTACATCATCCATAAACCGTGTGTCAACAATACTAATGTTGGGCTCACGATTTGGTTAATTTAATGATGATGATTAGATCCTTTTTGGCCAATATTATATGTGTATTTTCCTATTTTGAAGAAGTTTTAAAGGATTTTTGTATCAAATTTCCAAAGCTTATAGCAGGTACGTATGATTGATGTTTTATGATGGTTTCAAGTGTAATTTAGCATGATTTAATGATTACAAGAAGCTAATTTGCGATTTGTGTGTCATAGGGAAAAATAGCATGGTGCTTTTCCATCTGGTACTCCATCCGGTACTGCATTCGGCACTACGTCCAACACTCCATCCTGCATTAAAACTATTGGCAAGTTGGCAGTTATCATATCGGCAACCAGTGATGGAAAAATCAGCGACATGGGTTTTTATTGTGCTCATGGCCTCCAACTATTGAGCTTCTGACAACTTGGATTGGGTTGTTATACTGGACGTTGATTGGCTCGCTTAGTTTCTAGAAGCCACCGACGGTTAAAACACATTAAGTGTAATTTATTGTTTTTAGAGGAGGTCGACCCTTCCAGTGGTCGACCTCTCAGCTTGTAACCTCTATAAATACCACCAATGGTCGGGGTGAATAATTAGTTAGTTAGTTTGTGTATTTGATTTATGCAATTATCATTTCTTTTATTTCCTGTACATGTGTTTTTATCATTTTTACTTACTGTGTAATTGTTGTTTATAGTTTAATTGTTTCAATTTCTTGTTGCAGGTTGATTATGAAGGATATTGTTAATATACCATGTCTCTCTAATTAAATAGGAAATAAGCTTAAGCATAAGCCACTAACCCCTGTGTGATTAGATGATAGTTAGAATTTATGTATGCTGAAATAGAATAGTTAGAAGTTAAAACAGAGTAATTGAGTTAATAGTTTCTTTGGCAAAGTTTCGGTGGATGGATAATTGTTAGTTTTGATTTTGATTCATAGTTTTCTTATTTAGTTGATATTTAGTTTTCTTATCTAGTTTTCTTATTAATTCTCTTTTCATATGCTGAAATAGAAATAGGATTTGAGTTATGTTTTTATGATTATTTCCCTTTTCAATTTAAATTGTTAAAATAGGATTAGTTTAATTTAGTTTATGCAATTTCCATTCTAAATCTAGATTGAAATTTTAATTCGAAGTTTGCTTTTGAGTTTAGTTTTTGGTTGTAATCTCTAGTAGTATGAATTTTCTTCCATTAGCATAGGAGTACATTTGAATTCAGTAGAATAGTGTTTTCATATTGTTGATGATTAATGCATGAATTGAAGAATCACATGGATTTTCTGGGTAGTTGATGTTTCTTCTATAATGGCTAAGTTCTCATTAGATTGTCTGATTCATACCTTTCACTTTGCTATAGAAGTTAATATTGAGTTTATCCCTCTTGAGTTATCATTAATTGTTAAATGCCATCATGATATCATAAGACACCGAAGACATAACCATCAACACTATATTTGAAGTTTTGTTTCTTTTGTAGATTAGAGAATAGTTTTATTGTTATTGTAGATTAAAGAGTAGTTGTTAATTAAATTTTATTGTCAAGACGCTTTCAATTCAATAGGTTAAGATTTCCTTTTATAGATTATAACTAATTATGAAGTGTATCTTAAGAATAGAGTTCACTTGCTTATTAGTTTGATTACTTACTTGTTGAGTAATTTTGATTAGTTTAGTTGTTGCAAAAGTTACCATAGGTTAGTTATTTGATTTCTTATTAGTTTACTTGCTGAATATGTTTCCATAGGTTAGTTTGAATAGGGTAATTGCTTGTTTGTTCATTTGATTACTTGTTGTTGTTCATTGAATTTGAATAGATTAATTAGATTAGTTTGTTGTTGTTATTGTTCATTAAATAGATTAAATAGATAGTTTGTTTTTTCTTATTGTACTGATTAGGTTAACTTGCTTGAAGTAGGGTTTTCATTTGCTTTCTTAGGACTATCCATCGATCCATTGTTCAAACGTTACTTAGGATAAATAGTTTAAGTTTCTTGATAGGGTTTGATCATTAATAGCCTTTGCTTGAATAGATTAGTTCTCAGATATCCCATTTCCTTAGTTAGACTATACTACCTCTATCCTTTTTTCCTTGGCACATATAGTGCTACAACTCTAAGTTTACTTACCCTAGGTTGACAATTTCATTGAGGTTTTTTTTAGTGCATATAGAACACCCATCATTTTTGGCACCGTTGTCGGGGAGTTGTCTCAAGGTAGGAATTAGATCATTTCTAAACCTTAGCATTAGTTTGGTGGCTGGGGAACTTTAAGACGAGAGGTAAAAACCTGCGCATCTGCTATAGCAGGTTCCCCCAAACCCAATGCTAGTTTTTCTTTTGTTGATTTCATGAACAGACCTAGAGACCCAAAAGGTAGATACATTAAATCTAAATCAGATATTTCATCCAAGGTTCCTTCCGACCTTTTTGGGGGAAGGAACGTTCCACTCATAAACTCTACAGATCGATACCGAAAAACAAGAACTAGATCAACCCAAAGAGCTAAAGCAGTCTCTAAAGAGACTAAGACAAGGAGCACTATAGAACAAAAAATTGAAGAAACAGCAATAGTGGGACAGGAGGCAAGACCACTCGAGCCTTCCACAGAACCAAAAAATACAACCTTTTTTTTATTGCCACCATCAGGAGATCCTAACTTTCAAGACATCATAGACCTTGAATAGGTGAATACCTTGTTTGGTATTTCATCCAACATAATTGTCCCTCAAATTGACACAGAAAATTTGGCACCAATAATCTCAACCGGCTCGAGTAGAGTCCCAGACAGCCAAGCAGTAGGAAGACCTTCCCATCAGAGGGATACCTTGTTCTCTTCAAGGATAAAACCACTTAGGTACTCTCTTTTTGGAAACCAAATGAGTATGGATGATCAGAAGGATCATAACAATGTAAGACACAAAGAGGGAGAACAAGTTGGAAACCAAACCGAAACTACCTTCAGGTTTCCAATTTTGGACACCACCCCAAATGTCAATATGAAAAATATTCCCCTCTCAGCACTACCCACCTTTTATGGTAAAATAAGTGAAGATCCAAATACCTTCCTATTTGAATTCGACATCCTGTGTAGGAGCTACAACTACTTAAAAGATGCCCAAAAACTAAAACACTTTCCTGCCACCCTCAAAGACTCTACACTAAGATGGTTCATGGGGTTGGGAGAGTCCAGTATTAGGTCTTGGGAAGCCATGAAAGATATATTTATTAAGAAGTACGAAGACTACTGCAAGACCAAGGAGTCTCGTAATGATATTTTCAAAATCCAACAGTTAGAAGACGAGAACCTTGAGGATTATATGGAACGGTCTGGTTATATCTCCCAGAATTCAAAATACCACGACCTTCCAGATGATGCAATTAGGGCTCTCTTCCGTAAGGGAATTTAAGAGGAATACCTAGAGATAATTAACATGATGTCATCAGGTGACATCTCCCATAAACCATTTTCCAAAATCGACGAAATGTGTAAGAATTACTGAAGGAGTAGAGCTAAAATAGGAAAGAATGTTCGGGACCCTTATAAAAGAAACTTAAAACCAATTAGTTCAGGTGGTATCACAAGAGCAGATATAGGGAAACTTTTAGAAAATTTCAAAACATATATCTTAAGAACAATAGGTTCCCAGTTGGACACCCTAAATATTAAAAAGAAACATGAGGAGAAAAATGCAACAATGAGCATATATTGCCCAAGATGCAGGAGGAAGCATTCCTCAAGGGAATGCCCATTAGATAATATTTCAGTTTGTGGCTTCTGCACGGAAGACCACTCAACTGTAAAATTTGCATCATTGCCTGGTTTTTTAGCCATCTATAGGAGTGGGGATCCTGGGGAATCCTCTTATGCACCTAGGAGGCCATGGCAGCCTAGGAACCAACCCACATACCCAGATCCACAATCTCAAGTTCCACCCTATTATCAACAAAAACAATAGTGGAACTCACCAAGTTGGAAAAACTGGTCTACACAGTACCAACACCCTTGGATTCAAGGATGGAGAGGAGAGCATAACCAAGGGAACCCTCAAGATCCACCTGTTCCTATGTCCAACCATCCTTATCCTTAGTTTCCACCGAACATTCCGTAGCTTCTGCCAGGTTTTTTTCCACCACTTTTACCTCCTATTCCACAACAACAACCGTAACAATATCAGAATGCAAGCTCCCCAAGACTGACATTATTACCAGCACAACCATTGCCCAATCCCAATAATAATCCCACTCAACCTCTTCACATTGTTGATATGCAAGCCTTCCCGACATATGTTATTACTCATGTTCCATTATAGGAGATTCAACTAAGATCGGGAAAAGTTATGGACAAGCATAGACCTTCAGTAGTCATCCAAGAAGAGGAAGAAGAAGAGGAAACCACTAAACAAACCACGGATGACACTAGGTGGGAAGATGTTATTATTCCTAAGGACCAAGAACCCAAGCTTCCCCAAAATTAACCTTCACAAATTACAAAGGCCCCTCCTTATCCAGAAAGGTTAGTAATCGAGAAACCTACCACCCGGCCAGAATTTGACATCTTGAATGAATTGAACAATATTTGTGTCAAGATTCCCTTTCTTCAAGCCATTAAGTATATTCCAATCTACAGTAAGGTAGTCAAAGAATTGTGTATTAAGAATCCAGGTAGGAAGCAGAAGGATCCTCCAATAGTACATTTGATAGGAGAACTTTTTGAGTACATATCAGAGCAGCCTAAGGTAGCAAAATATGGGAACCTAGGAAACCTCATAGTGACCATAACCATTAATGAGGTCTCCATTGGAAACACTCTCATAGACCTAGGGGCATCCATCAATGTTATAACCGCTACTATATTGGAGAAATTACAGTTAAAACCTCTTCTTAGGCCTACCCCAACCATTTTGGAATTAGCAGATAAGACCAGGGTTATACCTGAAGGAATTTTGGATGATAGCATAGTTACTTTAGCCTCATGGGATTGCCCAGTATAATTTATTTTCATCCAATCAAAGGATCGTACCAAAGGCCATCCCGTTATTTTGGGAAGACCTTGGTTAGACAACCAATGCATTTATTGGTTGTAGAGGGGGAGAAATGACCATCTCAAATGGACTTTCTATCCAGAAGCTCACCATATACCCTCCAGCCCAACCTATCATGGAGAATATGTGGTGGCTTGAAATTCCATATGAGAATGAGGAATGAGAAGAACCTGTGTTGCCAATTGACCATGCCTAGGCACTTCAAGAGTACACAACAAAAAATGTGCTAAACCAGTTTATTTCTGCTATCACATGTGTTGATTTTCCATAATATTTGAGTACATGTTTGGGGAATAATTTTAGGAACAATTGGACCCATCTGTTTCGTCTTCAACATATTTTGTCTTCGAGATAGATGAGTCTGCCACATCTTATACCATACCCTACGAGATTAGTCCAGGAAAATTTATGCATATAAACTCCGGGCTAGATGCAGACCAACAAAAGAAGTTAGTAAGTATCCTTAAAGAACAATCAGGGGCATTGGCATGTGAATACACTGACATGAAGGGTATACACCCTGACACATGTATCCATCACATATATACCCAGGTGAAAGTAACACCTGTTAGGCAACCCTAGAGAAGGATGAACCCAACACTCAAAGATATCGTAAAAGAGGAGATCCAAAAGTTATTAAATGTCATATTTATTTATCCCATCTCCAATAGTAAGTGGGTATCCCTGCTTGTAGTGGTTCCAAAGAATGTAACTAGGAAATGGAGAATTTGTGTTGATTTCTGGGAGCTCAACAAAGCCACTCTCAAGGATTACTTTCCTGTTCCTTTCATTGGCCAAGTTTTGGATACCCTGTCTGGAAAGAAATATTTCTCCTTTTTAGATGGGTATAGTGGGTACAATCAAACTCTCATAGCACTTGAAGACCAGGACAAGAACACATTTACTTGTCCTTGGGGCACCTATTCCTATGGGGTCTTTCTATTTGGATTGTGTAATTCTCCTGCCACATTTCAACGAGCAGCACTAGGGATATTTGCTGATCTTATTCATGATTGTGTGGAGTTATACATGAATGACTTCACAGTATATGGAAAAACTTACCAGGAAGCCTTAGATAACTTAGAATAAGTCCTTATCAGATGCCAAGAAATGAACCTGTCTTTAAGTCATGAAAAATGTAAAATGTTGTTGACTGAAGGAGTGGTTATGGGACATCACGTTTCATCTGAAGGGATTAAAGTCGTTCCTGCAAATATTGAGGTCATTGTCATACTTCCACCCCCCAAGACTCAAAAAGAGGTGAGAATATTTATTGGACATGTCGGATACTACCAACGGTTTATTGAAAATTTCACAAAGATTGTTGCACCCATGTTTGGACTGTTAATAAAGGATGTTGATTTTTTTTGGACTGAGCAGTGTCAAACTAGCTTTGAAACCCTGAAAGCTAATTTGTCTGTGGCACCAGTTCTTAGGGGGGCCAATTGGGATCTCCCATTCCACATATCCATTGATTCCTCTGACACCGCAATAGGAGGAGTATTAGGGAAGAAATAGGACCAACAATCCTATGCCATTTATTTTGTGAGAAAGAACTTGTCCCCTACCGAGTTAAACTACACAATTACTAAGAAGGAATTCCTGGAAGTAGTTCATGCTATCAATAAGTTTCATCATTAAATTATAGGTTACAAAGTATTTGTACATATAGACCATTATGCCATTAGATTTCTCATGAATAAACCCATAACTAATGGCCAAGTGACTAGGTGGCTCCTACTATTGCAAGAGTTTAACATCACCGTTCTTGACCAACCTAGAAAGGAGAGTTTGGTAGTTGATTTTATTTCACGAATAAAAAATGAGGATGATCATATTCCCATTGATGATAGTTTCCCATATGAGCACATTTTTTCCCTTTTTGTAAATACCCCATGGTTTGCATATATGGAAAACTATTTGGGTACTAGGAAGTTACCGTCTCATTTGTCACCTCATGAAAAGTGTAGAATTATTACGCAAAGTGCCAATTACTCCTAGGTTGGTCATGACCTTTTTTGTACAGGTCCTGATTTGATTATTCGTAGATGTGTCCGAGAAGACGAGATACCATAAGTACTACGAAGTTGTCATGATGGACCATGTGGTGGCCATTTTTCTGACAARCGTACAACATATAAGGTGTTACRATCAGGTTACTATYGRCCTAGCATTTTCAAACATGCTGACAAGTATGTGAAAAGTTGTGATAGTTTCCAAAGGATAGGAAGASCTACGTCAGCTAACGAAATGCCCTTGCGTGCCCAAGTTATGATAGAACCTTTCGAAAAATGGGCCCTTGACTTTGTAGGACCAATTTCRCCCATGTCTCSTAAGAAAAACTATATTTTGGTTTGTACAGATTATGTCACCAAGATGGTAAAGGAAAAATCCCTATTTAGGGCTACACAAAAATCCGTTGTCGAATTCATTTATGAAGACATCTTTACCYGCTTCGGTGTCCCTCRTGAAATTGTTACAGACCAAGGCACTCAATTCACTTCCAAGATGATGAGAGAACTAACAGAGAAATATGGGATTAAACACTGTAAATATTCTCCATACCACCCACAAGATAATGGTYAGGTAGAGTCTACAAACAAAGTTCTGGAATCTATCTTAACCAAKACTGTTCAATTACATCATTGGGATTGGGCTGATAGGATTCCAGAGGCTTTGTGGGCCTATCRGACCACCTGGAGAAACACCACTGGGCATACCCCTTATGAGATAGTGTATGGGAAACAAGTACTTCTACCAATAGAATTTCAAGTAAGGACCTTCTGTATTGCCGCATAATTGGGATTAAACTTAGATGAGGCTCAGAAACAACAAGCCCTACAATTAAATGAGGTGGATGAGATCAGGAAAGATGCTATCCAACGAACAATGTTAGTCCAAAACCATAGGAGCAAGTGGCATGAAAAGTTTATTAAGAAGAAACACTTCCAACCCAATGATTGGGATTTGTTGTTTGACTCCCTATTTAAAACCTTCAAAGGAAAATTGACCACTCAGTGGTTGGGTCCTTACGAGGTAGTCACTGTATATGACAATGGAGCTGTGAAAATCAAAACAACTAATGATGGACAAGTCTCCTTTGTAGTAAATGGACATCGACTCAAAATTTATCACAGGCCCATTTCCAAAGAAGATTTTCTACAGGTCATGTCAACTGACAAGGCATTGGCCTTAGAAGATGGGGAAGTCCCCCCTTGTTCTTGATTTTTTTCTGAATTTCCAACTGTATATATGTAAATAATTTTGAATTTTGTTGAAAAACAATTTTAGAGATTTATGTAGGTATTTATTTCACCAGGAGTAGACAGTTTCAAGGAAATATAAAAGAAGGATTTTTTCTTCAAAACATTGCTATATTTGAACCTTGTTGTCTGTTAAGCATCAAATGAATAATGACTTGTTGTAATTAGCCATATTTTTGCAAATATTTTTATCTTCTTTTTCTCAAGGCATCTTAAGCAGTTTCTATTAAAAACCTTCACCACTTTATAAGGAAGTGATACCGTAACCATCAATCTTAGAGGTCTCTCTTACAGTTTCCCCAAGAAACTTGTGTAAGTGAGTAAAGTATATTTATTAAAGAGTAACAAGGAGGTCTGATTAGCGGTTAGCCATGGAAAATTCAAAAAAACAAAGGAAGAAAGTGAGTTGAGCCTAAAGATACCTTTTTGTTCTTTCCCAATGGTACCTTCTTCTTCACACTAAAATAATTGATTATATCATATCTTTAGATAGGCTACGTCCGCTTAAGTACCCCTTACATCAGGACAATCACTAAGGAATTTATATAACAGAAAGTCATCCTCTCACATAAATACCATCCCAATTAAAAGAAAAAAATTGTTTTCAGAGTTGTTCCCCCATCTTCTTGCAAAAAGAAATCCTATACTAAAATCTTAAAAGATGGAGGGCCAGTCTTTGAGGGTGTAAGAGGCTAACCCGTCGGGATACTGAACAAGTTTAATGGTAGCGGGTACTGGCCTGTGGTATGACTAGGTAAACCGACTGGAGTACTGAACAGGCTTGCTGGCAACGGGGTATTCTACCTAGCAAGGATGATAATATGACAAAAAATAAATAAGAAATTTAAACTTGTCCTGATGTACGAAATTACTTGTAGACAAAGATGACACGAAGTATGTATGGTCAAGGTAAGGTTAATGAACTCCATAAATTTTCCATTGGGAACTAACTTTGATACTATCTTGAAACTCTCTCTCCTACCTCTTCTTATCTATATATAGGATCTCTTATCCTATATGTGGGGCCATCTTCTAACCATCTCGTTAGACCAATCTGTGAACTTTATCTCTACACTTAATAAGCTGCAAATCTTCGGCTATTGGGAGAATTGACTGGTTTCCTATATTTTTTATTGTGAGGTGTCACAAGAATTAGGTGTTGGGGAGGGGTTTCATGAGTTGAAAAACGATAATACTTCCTATAAGAAGTAGAATCTTAGAATATTTGTAAAAATTTATGTGTATTGTTTTCATAATATAGGCTATTATATCACTAGTTATTTTATTTTTAAAATGTTAGTTCCCTGTGTGTTATAAATTGCTGTACATTTCCTTAACAAACCACTTAACTGGTTTATTTTCGTTACAGACTGTTCATTACAGAGTTGAGATTACATGTCTTATGCGAGATAAAGCAACTAATTGAGTGATCATGATGGAAAAACAAATAATAATGAAACAGTCTACCTCTGCTCCTATTCACTGTGACTGCCAAAATCATTCTAAGATTGTAGGCTATCCATTACAGGAGGAATAAAACTGCATTTCGCACAGAGGTACCATATGGAGTACCATATGGAGTGACATATGGAGTGCCATATGGAGTGTCGAATGAGGTGCCATTTTAAAGACCATATGAGCTTCCATACGAAGTGCCATATGAAAGTATACACCAATAACTATACACAATTTTAGGTAACCAGGAATCAATTGCATTTATTTGAATTAGTTCATGGCAATTAAAACTAAATGATGCAAACCTTAAACATTTTCATGATCAAATGTCCAAGTCAAAGAATTGGACATTGATCTAACCTCTTCATCATTATGATTTCCTCCCAAAGAATGCCTTCAAATTCAAAATTGGCACTCACACATGGCAACTCATGCATGTGAATTCATTGATGAATGCAACCGTTCCACCCTAGGCGCACTAAAAAATGGAGGGATCTCTCAATTTGGTTATCTCATTTATTCCTCACACTCACCCTCTGCTCATTGTGTTCGCCCCTTTCTAAACATGCTTAGCCTCTGTCTCATTTCGTTCACCTTGGTCCACATTGTGCTTAGCCCCTGCTTAATTGCACTCATCCTCTGTTTAATCGTGCCCATCCTTGGCCCGATTGCACCCATCCTCTGTCGAAATTTTCCCTCTGTCCATTTTTCCCACACTTTCATCATGCCCAAGCGGTATGAGCCATCCTCCTATGCTGACCTCTTCACCATCCCCGAGTTCGCACAGTGCAAGGAAGTGTTCCTTCGCGCAGGCTGGGGGTTGTTCTTGGCTCATTTGCAGGGCCACGACAACAACATTTCGATGCAATTCACCCTTAGTTTTGATGGAAAGAACCCCATTCTCCGAAGACTCCAAACCCTCATTCTCAATCTATTCCTTTGCCGGACCAAAAGTCTAAGAAATTTATTGATACCCCTGCAGCCTCATTGGGCAAGAAGACCAAGAATCTTACTGCTAACCCCCCAATGCCTTCCACGTCTATTGATCCTGCACCTAAAAGGCTACAAGAGGTAATTCAACAAGACTTCCCTGTGGTTCCCAAAAATAGGAGATAAGCGAATCAGTTTAATAGAGGACCCCTTCGAAAGAGTACCTAGAGCACAAGAGGAAAACCTTATGAAAAAACCCTGACCACTTCAGACCCTATTCAAGTATCCTCCGATCTCAAAATCCCTCACAAAAGAGTTAGGGAAGTGTCTGCAGAAGAATTGAAGCCTCATAGAAAGACAAAATCTGAACCTACTTCTCCTCATTAACCCCCTGTTACTCCTACTTCACAGATGCCTATCCCAGATCCTAAAATTGATAGAATTTTTACATCTTTCAAGGGATCTAAACCCTCTTCCAAGATATCTAATCTTGCTCCAAGCATTGAAAAGAAACAACAGGAAAATGATCAGCTGCTACAACAATTGGAAGAGAGGAAGACTTTAGATGAACATTTTCACCATGACAATGCAATACTCCAAGCAAAGGTGAATTCCCTTCAACGGTTGGTTGATGAAATGACCAAAACCAATATCAACCTTAGGGCACAATTGAAGCAACATAAAAGGCACAAGACAAAATATCCACGACAAGAAGGAGAAGCTTCTAAAGCTAATCCTTCTTAGCAAGTTTAGTCATGTGGGGCAATTCCTTTTTGTTTGCAGTGGGACCTGCAAAATCTAAGGTGTGGGGGTCATGTTGGGCTTGCGATTTGGTCAATTTAATGATGATGATTAGATCCTTTTTGGCCAATATTATATGTGTATTTTCCTATTTTAAAGACATTTTGAAGGATGTTTGTATCAAATCTCCATAGCTTATACCAGGTACGTATGATTGATGTTTTATGATGGTTTCAAGTGTAATTCAACATGATTTAATGATTCCAAGAAGATAATTCATGATTTGTGTGTCACAGGGAAAAATCACATGGCGTTTTTCCATCCGGTACTCCATCTGGTACTGCATCTGGTACTCCATCCGACATTGTGTCAGGCACTCCATCCTACACTAAAACAATGGGCGAGTTGGCGGTTATCATATCGGCGGCCAGTGATGGGAAAATCGGCGACATGGGTTTTGTTTGTGCTCGTGGCCTCCAACTACTGAGCTTCTGACAACTTGGATTGGGTTTTTATACTGGGCGTTGATTGGCTTGCTTAGTTTCTAGAAGCCACTGGTGGTTAAAACGCATTAAGTGTAATTTATTGTTTTTAGAGGAGGTCGACCCTTCCAGTGGTCGACCTATCAGCTTGTAACCTCTATAAATACCACCAGTGGTCTGGGTGAATATTTAGTTAGTTAGTTTGTGTATTTGATTTATGAAATTATCATTTCTTTTATTTCATGTACATGTGTTTTTATCATTTTTACTTACTATGTAATTGTTGTTTATAGTTTAATTGTTTCAGTTTCTTGTTGCAGGTTGATTATGAAGGATAGTGTTAATACGCCATGTCTCTCTAATTAAATAGGAAATAAGCTTAATCTTAAGCCACTAACCCCATGTGATTAGATGATAGTTAGAATTTATGTATGCTGAAATAGAATAGTTAGAAGTTAAAACAGAGTAATTGAGTTAATGGTTTCTTTGGCAAAGTTTTAGTGGATGGATAATTGTTAGTTTTGATTGTGATTCATTGTTTTCTTATTTAGTTTCTATTTAGTTTTCTTATCTAGTTTGCTATTTAGTTTGATTATTAATTCTTTTGTCATATGTTGAAATAGAAATAGGATTTGACTTATGTTTTGATGAGTATTTCCCTTTGCAATTTAAATTGTTAAAATAAGATTAGTTTACTTTACTTTATGCAATTTCAAGTCTAAATATAGATTGCAATTTTAATTCAAAGTTTTCTTTTGAGTTTAGTTTTTGGTTGTAAATATCTAGTAGTATGAATTTGCTTACATTAGCATAGGAGTACATTTGAATTTAGTAGAGTAGTGTTTTCATATTGTTGATGATTAATGCATGAATTGAAGAATCACATGGATTTTCAGGGTAGTTGATGTTTCTTCTATAATGCCTAAGTTGCCTGATTCATACCTTTCACTTTGTTATAGAAGTTAATATTGAGTTTATCCCTCTCGAGTTATCATTAATTGTTAAATGCCATCGTGATATCATAAGACACCGAAGACATAACCATCAACACTATATTTGAAGTTTTCTTGCTTTTGTAGATTAGAGAATAGTTTTCTTGTTATTGTAGATTAAAGAGTAGTTGTTAATTAAATTTTATTGTCAAGACGCTTTCAATTCAATAGTTTAAGATTTCCTTTTATAGATTAGAAGTAATTTTGAAGTTTATCTTAAGAATAGAGTTCACTTGCTTATTAGTTTGATTAGTTACTTGTTGAGTAATTTTGATTAGTTTACTTGCTATAGAAGTTACCATAGGTTAGTTATTTGATTGCTTATTAGTTTACTTGTTGAATATGTTTACATAGGTTAGTTTGAATAGGGTAGTTGCTTGTTTGTTCATTTGCTTACTTCTTGTTGTTCATTGAATTTGAATAGATTAATTAGATTAGTTTGTTGTTGTTATTTTTCATTAAATAGATAGTTTTCTTTTGCTTATTGTAATGATTAAGTTAACTTGCTTGAAGTAGGGTTTTCATTTTCTTTCTTAGGACTATCCATCGATCCATTGTTCAAATGTTACTTAGGATAAATAGTTTAAGTTTCTTGATATGGTTTGATCATTAATAGCCTTTGCTTGAATAGATTAGTTCTCGGATAGCCCATTTCCTTAGTTATACTATACTACCTCTAGCCTTTCTGCCTTGGCACATATAGTTCTTCAACTCTAAGTTTACTTACCCCGGGTTGACAATTTAATTGAGGGTTTTTTTAGTGCATATAGAACACCCATCAAATACTAGCAAGTGCCTCCAACCATGTACAAAGTATGTACCAATCATGTATCAACTACTCATCAACTATGACTCATCAATATGTACCAACATCATCAACTATACACCTCATGTATGTGCCAACTCATCAACTACTTGTGTCAACCATGTATCCAACATGTACCTCAACCAAAAGCCCTCATCAATTTCATCATAAAAATCTTATTTGTAACTCTGTAATAGACCTGTTGTATATGATCACATACCTGCAAACCTTCCTTAACTTAAACAATGAGAGACTAGCACTTTCATCAAACTTTTCTTTAGTCTCACATGACTAGTTTTGGATTAGTCAACAATCCTAACTTGAAATAATCATAACTATGTACCTGTAATTAATAGAGATTTGAAAATATTACACAATGTTCTTTAGTGTGTTTTATGTAGTTCCTCAGGTTTCACTATTTGGAACCTCTCAGAAAAGGAGTTATAGCAAAAATTGCATACCTTGTTGAATTCTGGCTTATTCTAGAGAGCGATCTTGTAGAGCGTGCCCCACACGGAATATTTGTTGTATGGATATGAAAATTTTACACATAATACTACAGACTTTACTCTAACCAACACATTTTCTCTTACTTAATTTGAATCTTTTATGAATAAGTTATGACGTTTTTACCCGAAACACTAGTTTTAGACTAGTTTAAGGACTAGCCACAAACCCTATTTTCCACAGAGTGTAACTCCAAAACTACAACGAGCCACAAAATGAAATTTGTACCAAAACTACTTGGATATGTTTTTTGAATTTCCTATCAATTTCATGGTCCGAATCATTCTAGAAAAATAGTTATTACAAAAATGGTGAGATGACGTGTAAATAACATACCTTAGAAAGCATCATCAAAAGCATTTATCCTCCCTTGAATTCCAGCCTTCTTTACTTCACATTCTCTCTGAAATTAGGCTTATATATCCTTTGGTTACCTCAATCACCTGTGTAGATATTCAATATTCTCAAGTGTGATCTGAAATGAGAGAGCCTTGCCTCTTATTTATACTTTCATGTAGCTTCCTCAAGGGGTTACCTTTTAACCATCTTAACCCACTTTCCTTATTTTAGGGTTAACCAACTTCTAACCACTTGTCCAATTAGTAATTTATCCATTAACTTTATTATTTGAATAATTTATTTTTTATCCACTTTGAATTATAGTACACTCATCACTTCACTTTACCTCACGGGGTTACCTTCTAACCATCTTAAACCACTTTCCTTATTTTTAGGGCTAACTCACTTCTAACCACTTGTCAACTTAGTAATTTCTCCATTAACTTTATTATTTAAATAATTTATTTTGTATTCAATTTGACTTATATTACACTCATCACTTCACTTTATTATTTACCTTCTAAAATCTCTTAAACCACTTTGACTTCTTTGACCTTTTGGGGCTTCTAGATGACTCATGAGGGTTCTCCAACTTCACATGGC